>JAWNNQ010001578.1:0-118085 GCA_035044765.1 Leucophenga montana
CATCCGAGTTTGAATATTGGAATCTATTGTAATATGTAATTAAGCGTTCGTCATAGTGTGAAGGCGATCGGATAAAAACAAAATTTGTCCCACATAACTGTTTCACCCCTTGGATGTGGAATTTACTAAAAGTGTTACAAAATTGATGAGCGCCCTGCATGTTCAGTTCATGCAACATGCCAAATCACAGTTTTTTTTTTTCACATTACTTAAAAATATTAATATTTCAACACACATTCTAGGTCTCCAATAATAATTGATAAATAATTAAAAATGTAGACATAAATAATTAATTATGATAACATTCGTTGTTGTTTGTATTACACAGTTTCTAATCTGATGTCAGCAAGTGCGGTCGGTGACATATTTTCGCGGACAATACTAGTGGACAATAAGAATAATTAGAAATTAAAAGCTAACAGAAAAATAAATCCGTGTTCCGTTACACAAAAATAATAGGCATTGGATGCGTTGACGCAAAACCAACTGCGCAGGCAGAAATGCGCTCTGGTGGTGAATGGGTAACGAAAGCTTGCAAGCTGCATATGAACTGAATATGTGCATGAACTGAAAACAAGAATAAAACGAAAATGAAACAATTCGCCAAATGTTGAAAAGAAACAGTTAAAAAGTGCTATTGTTGTTGATGATGAAAGTGATTGTGAGAGTCTTATAAGTGAGCTAACTAATACGACTGCGAGCTCCTCTGCAAACGCAGCAGTAAGTAAAAAACCTGAAAATGCTCTGAGTTCAAATAGATATTCATTGCTAGATCCATCCTTAAATGGTAATTTAACTGCGGTAGAAGATATACCAGTTGTAACCTCAAGTGAACCTAGGCCACCACCCCTATTTATTCCATCTGTCAACAACATACAAAACATGTTGCAGCAATTCAATAAATGTATAGGAAAGGATTCGTTCAGTTATAAATTGTACCGAGATGGCCAACTACGAATTATGATACATTAAAGTGAGAAATATCGATAAAACTTCTCGATGTGTTAATAAAGTAATATACCATACATATCAGCTGAAGCAGGAGAGAGCGTTCAGAGTTGTTGTTAAAAACTTACAATACTCTACATCAATCGAGTTTATCACTATAAGCAAATTTAGCAAGAAACCACTGCCTATGTTTTTCGTAGACCTGGAGCCTGGCGTAAATAATAAAAATATATATAATGACACTAAATTATTATGTACTAAATTACTATTGAAAAAATTTAGCCCCTTAAAAAATTTGACGATTTAGTACAATGCCACAGAAGTCAAGAATTTGGTCACACAAAAGGCTATTGCAATAAACCAATTCGATGCGTTAAATGTGCTTTTCAACACAGGTCTCAGGACTGCACAAAAGAAAAATCAGCACCTGCTAAATGTGCTCATTGCGATCAACCACATACGGCATACACATGAATCGAACTGATAAATTGGTTGACCAGATATCCAATTTACTTAAACTTGTAACGTCTCTTTTGAATTCCAATGCTTCCAAGCCATAAAATAATTATATGGAATGTAAATGGCGCATGCCAACATATGTTCGAAATCGAACATGTCATAAAATCTCAGAATGTAGACATTGTTTTACTTTCTGAGACATATTTCAATGAACGATCACATTTTAAAATACGGGGCTATGAGACTGTGTCGACAAATCATCCTGCCGGCACAGCTCGCGGTGGATCTGCAATTATAATAAAAAGTACCATACAATTTTCAGTATGCAGACCCATTGTACACGACTGGGCGCAAATTACAACTATTGAGGTGCAAACAATCACTGGTATTTTGAAAATTGCTGCTGCGTATTTGCCACCCCGCCATCAAGTTTCGGAAGTCATGTTCTCAAATATGCTTCGTAATCTAGGGAACAACTTTTTCATTGTAGGTGATTTTAACGCCAAACACCAATGGTGGGGAGCTAGAACTACCAACCCAAAGGGTAAAGAACTACTAAAATGCATCATCGCAAGAAATTACTCTGTTCTTAGCACAGGTAATCCTACTTATTGGCCCACAGATCCAAGAAGATATTCCGATTTATTGGACATAGGAGTTCATTGTGGTATTGACAGAAGAAGGTTGCAAATAAGAGATTTTCCAGATCTGTGTTCGGATCATTCTGCTGTAGTTATCTATATAAACATTCCAGTTGACGTAGAAATATTTTAACGAAATTTAATTAGCAAGGATACTGACTTGGCATTATCCCGATGCTGGTTAGATGGAGAGATTAGCCTAAACATGGAACTAAGAAATGAACAAGACATAGATGACACAGTTGAATTTCTCAACAAGAAAATTTATGAAGCTGCTGACATATCTACCCCGGCTCGACGACAATCAAGGTATACTACCTACACAAATTATTCTTTATACACCAGTGAAATTAGAGATTTACTTATAGAAAAAAGAAGACTGCGGCGTACATGGCAACAAACACATTATCCGTGAGATAAGAATGTTTTCAACAGAATTTCGAAAAAGCTTAAGGCAAAACTAATGGAACTCAAAAATGAAGCCATTGGAGATTTTCTACAAAACGCGGAACCGAATGGGCCAGACTGCAATCTGTGGAATGCCACAAAATATTTAAAGCGCCCTGCCATGCTAATTATTCCTATTAAAAATATAAATGGAGAGTGGTCTCACAGCAACAAAGAAAAATCTGAAGCATTTGCATCGCACCTTGAACAACAATTTACACACTTTTATTTGTGTAGTCCTGCTGAGGAAGAAGAAATGGACCTTGCACTTGATACACCCTACCAACTTGGCCAACCTATGTCACCAGTAACACTTTCGGAGGTTCAAGCTGAAATAAAATCAATTGATGCAAAAAAATCAAAAGGATATGATGGAATAGATGCGACAACTATAAAAGCGCTCCCCAAAAATTCCATATTCTGCTTGTTCTCATCTTCAACGTTTGCTTTAGGCTTAGCTATTTCCCCACCCAATGGAAATGTGTGGAGATAATACTAATCTGAAAGCCTGGCAAACCTGAATCTGAAGTTTCATCATATCGAGCAATAAGTCTGCTGGGAATATTTTCGAAAATATTTGATAGAATATTTGCTCGAAGAATGCTTCCACTACTTAATGGCGTTGTACTTCCAAATCATCAGTTCGGGTTTCGGCGAAGGCATGGCGCACCGGAACAAATCCATCGTATTTTAGCAGAAATACAAACAGCATTTGAATGCAAACAATACTGAGCAGCACTATTTCTTGATGTAAAGCAAGCATTCGATCGTGTTTGGCACAAGGGACTTCTTTTTAAGATAAAGCAGTCATTACCAACACCTCAATTCCATTTCCTTCGATCTTATTTGACCAAGAGATATTTTTACGTAAGATGTGAAGATGCCCATTCTTCCATAAAAGCTATACACTCTGGAGTTCCTCAAGGCAGTGTATTAGGGCCATTGCTTTACACGCTTTATACTGCAGATATGAGTATGCTAATGATACAGCATTAACTGCTAGAGCAAATTCTGCCATTGCAGCAACACGTCTTTTAAAACTTCAACGGCATCGTATAGAAGCATGGATGAAAAAATGGAATATAGCAGTAAATGCAGAAAAATCAGCACACATACTATTTACGCTCAGAAGAAGTTCTAGTGCTCGAATTAGATTTAATAATATATTGATTCCTTTGTGAGACGCTATAAAATAGCTAGGCGTGATATTAGAAAAAGACTAACTTGGAAAAGTCACATAAAAACAAAAAGAAAACAGTTGAACATTAAAACACAACGCATGTTCTGGTTACTTGGTCCCCGTTATAAGCTCAGTCTAGAAAACAAAATAAGGCTCTACAAAGCAATCCTGAAGCCAGTGTGGATATATGGAATACAGTTGTGGGGAACTGCAGCTAACTCTTACATTAACATCTTACAGAGATACCAAAATATTACACTCCGTAAAATCACTGACGCTCCTTGGTATGTTCGAAACGATAACATACACAGAGATCTTAGAATGCCAACGGTTGCAGAAGAAATTGTTCGACACAGCAACAACCACCTTGGAAGACTGAACTTCCATCCAAACGATCTGGCTTCTGAACTTCTTAACTTGAATATTCCGCGCAGACTCAACAGAATTCACCCTTTGGATCGGCCAAACCATCTATCGTAAACCGCACCGCATTAAGTAATTAGCAGTCATTTTTCCAAATCATTTCATTTCATATAATATATCATCTAAAATCAATTAATATCATGTCATTCTGCTTCATGATTGCTTTTTCTGTTTTTATAGTTAATTGTTATTATATATAAGTTACTATCAAATTTGATTATAGTTCCTAGATTTTGGACTGATTGCAAATTAAGTACACAATAATAAAAAAAAAGAAGATTGTATTACAATCAATAACAAAACTATTCAAACACCCCCATTTGCACTCCCTCGATTAGCGGAACGCAAATAGGCAATGGCGCAGTTTATAAAGGGATAATGTAATAACAAAACACAAAAGAATAAAAGAGACCTCACTTTCATGAATGTAACAGAACAAGCTGGGAAACTTTACGCGTTTCCAGTGTCATTATCATTCTTGATCAGAAAAATCGTATAATACACAACGCGCTTTTCAATTAAGCATTTATATAAGCAATCATTAGCAATGTACGGCCTGTCCGACTGATGAAGGGTTTGGCAAACCCTGAAACACGTTAACAAAATGTTATTCATTATTCTTTCTTTCGCATTGAGGAAATATGTATATATATACATATAATATATATATATAAATTATTTCCCAATGCAAAATTACCTCGAGCCAGCTAAAATCCATATATTTCAACACACTTAATTTTGTTGTTTATTTTTTTTTTATAAAGAAAAATCTAGGCGGTGGTTCCATAGTGATGTATATCACCGACAACGAGGATGATGATAATGACTTAAACATTCTCAAGCGACCTCAAGAAGACGACGATTTGGAATTTAATATAAATAGTTAAGAATAAATAATTAAATAGAAATAATCAAGTTAGTTATTTTAATTAAATATAAATAATTAATAAGTAGTACATAAATAATAGCCATTGTTTAATAATAATTTTTTTTTTAGTAAATTAAGTAATTAACTTTATACAACATACGATTAACCGTAACTCAGGCTTGACCTTCCATTAGGTCATGTATGACTGAATTTAGAATTTAGAATTTCATACTCTACAACTTTTATAATAGGTGCAAATCTCATTTAAGGTATAGGAAGCGAGATTTTCACGACCTTTGACCTTGAATATCTTAACACGCGAACACGATATTATATGAGACTTTTGAGACAACATATAGAACGCCAAACCAAAGGTGGTTACTCGATGTGGTATAGGTTGTACCAGCTAGGAGATGACAGTTGCCGATATAACTTGGTAGCATGGACCTCTAGTTATGCTCTTGCTTGCTCGCCAAATTGTCGGGGTTCTTCCTCCTTCAAAAGCAATAAAGCAACACAGTACAATAATTTTAGGTGCACTAAACAGAATTACTACAAAACAAACGTTCCCAAGGACGACTGGGTTTACGCCCCGGACTGATCTGCACAAGAAGATTTGTGCAGTCAAAGGTTGTCCAACTCAGCCCAAGTGGCTGTATCAGGTATTTATGTATACAATTTTATATATGGAGTCAACAGTTCTGTCGGCGCAACTGTTGAAGATACTCCTGTGCCGCGCCGGCATTGAGAGGAACCCGAGACCTGGTCCCTGGTTCTGCTCTGTTTGTGAGAAGAAGATCTTCAGGAATGCAACCAAGGTTCAGTGTTCTAGATGTGGCAGATGGTGCCACCTTAGATCTTGTTCGGACCTCCAATCTCATAGAGACTGGACAGAGCAATTTGTTGCTAGCTGTTGCTTAGGTAACTCTAATTCTGTTACCAATGATAGCACAGCTGTTGTACCTACATCTAATGCAACTGCAACAACCTCCTCCTCGCAAGCAACTGCAGTTGCTAGCTGGATATGCTCCGTTTGTGGCAATCAGATACATCCCAATGTTTTATCTGTGCGATGTAATGGCTGTCACAATTGGTGTCATATGAGGAGGTGCACTGTTCTTAGAGCTCATAGAGATTGGAGTACTGATTTCTTTGCGTCGTGTTGTCTATCTGCGCATAGTAATATGCTTGTCCCGTCTGTGTCCCGGTCACCCGTGCAGACGTCATGTAGATCCAGTAGTTCTACACAGTCTTGGCCAATTCTTCCGCCGCCCCGTCAACAAATTATGCGTGCTCGCAGTCCATTGGTTGTGCAGCGATTTAACTCTTTTAGAGTTATGCAACTCAACTGTAATGGGAAGGTGGCTGAGATTGTGGACTACATGGTGCGTCATGACGTCTTAATTGCAGCAGTGCAAGAGACCAAGCTCACAAACTCATGTCGGCTGGCATCTGTTGCTGACTTTAATATAGTCAGGCAGGACAGAGACAGAAACAGTGGAGGAGGACTGGCATTCATCGTTCATCGAACGGTGAATTTCAGACCTTTTTCACTGCCTTCTGTTGGTCAACAGAATTCATTTCTGGAGACGCACTGTCGGACTTTATAGCCAGGAGATGTCGAGATTGAGTTTGTGAACTTATATCTTCCACCAGTCAACAGCTGCGACCCTGGGTATAATCCGATTTTTAGCCATGTCCTGCAAGGGGATCACAGAGTTATTCTCGGTGATTTCAATGCACACCATGAGATGTGGTTCTCAGAATTAGGTAATGACCTTAGGGGTATTAGTGTAGCGGACCAGATAGATAGCTCTCCTTTTTGTACGATCAATGAGGATTGTGCAACCAGGATGAGTACTATCACATCCAGCTTACTTACTTACTTACTTATCACATCCAGCTCCCCTGATTTAACTGTCGTCAGTGAATCGCTTATTTCATACTCTGAGTGGTCGATTGATATAGCGTTGGGCTCGGACCATATCCCTATTGTGATTAACATTACTCGTCCGGAAGATTTTGTTGAATCGGATAGACGAGTCTTTGTGAACTACAATAGGGCTGACTGGACTGAGTTTGCACGCTGTATTGATCAATCAATCAGCGGTCTTTTGCCTCCCAATGATGTTAAGGTAAGTGAAAGAATTCTTAGAGACGCGATCACTAAAACTGCAAAGAGGCATATTCCTGCTGGTAGGTTTCCTAATATTAGGCCAGGCTTTCCAGCGGAAGCTGCACGCTTAGCGACCTTGCGTGATCAAATTCGTGCCAATGATCCGGGTGATAGTCGTATTGCCTTGTTGTCTCGCAATGTGAACAATCTCGTTGCGGAACACAGGAAGGCAAAATGGCTGGAGCACTTGGATAATTGCGACTCGGGTTCGCGAAGTCTGTGGAACACCATTAAAAAATATATGGTGTACCGCAGAATAGGGCTCTTTCATCTGTCACATTTTATGGAGTGCAAATAGGATCCTCAAAAAAGTGTGCCACCTATTTCTGCAGACAGTTCGTGCAACACCCTTCTCAGCAGAATAGGTTAAAGCGTAAATCCATACGTCATATCAGAAGGAAAAAAGGACATGAAGATTTGGTAGATTTTACATGTGAGGAGGTTCTTGCTGCTATAGGGAAAGCAAAATCATCCAAGGCACTCGGCCCAGACGGCATTTCAATGCTGATGCTGAAGCACCTTGGGCCTATAGCGGTAGCATACCTCACACACGTGTTAAATCTTTCCATTTCTCAGTTAATTGTCCCTGATGTATGGAAGGTAGCTAGGATTGTACCTCTCTTAAAACCTGGCAGTGAAGCTGATCTTGGTTCCTCTTATAGGCCCATATCGCTTCTTTCACCTGTAGTGAAAGTTCTTGAGTTATTATTACTTCCTTCAATGACAGAACACTGCCTTCTAGCAAATCATCAGCACGGGTTTAGGAAGAGTCGTGGTACGACTTCAGCATTGAGCGAAATCACTACATTTATAGCTGATGGACTTAATAAGCCGAGGCCATGCGAACGTACAGTGATGATGGCTCTAGACTTGAACAAGGCATTTGACACTGTTGATCATGCAATCTTGTTTCAAGACCTGGACTCCACTTCACTACCCGATAAAACGAAACGCTGGCTATTGAACTATCTTAATGGTAGAAGGGCATATGTTGAGTTCAGGGGCGTGAGGTCGGGTTATCGTAAGTTAAAGATGGGTGTTCCGCAGGGTGGAGTTCTCTCTCCTCTTCTGTTCAACCTTTATTTGGCTAAGATGCCCCTTCCCCCTCCCCATATAAAACTAGTGACCTATGCAGATGATTGTTCTGTTTTATCATCGGGTGTGAATGTGGATGACATATGTGCGAGAATGAACATTTATTTGGATAATTTATTAAATTTTTTCAATGCTCGCAACCTTGGACTTTCAACTCATAAGTCATCTGCTTCCATTTTCACTTCCTGGATTAAGGAGGTGAGAATGGAACTAGATGTCTTTGTTGGAGGTCTAAGGGTTCCTACTGTCCAGTACCCGATGATATTGGGATCTACATTTGACCCATTGCTCAGATTCTCGGCTTATGCCACCAAGACAAATAACCGTCTTCAGTCGAGAAACAAAGTGTTGAAAGCGCTTGCCGGATCTTCTTGGGGTAAGGACAAGGAGACTATATTAACAACTTATAAAGCTATTGGACGTTCTGTCCTAAATTATGCTGCTCCTGTATGGACTCCTTTCCTAAGTAAGACTCAATGGCAAAGCCTGCAAAGAAGTCAGAACAGTGCGCTGAGGACTGCCACTGGTTGTTTGCAAATGACCCATGAGGATCATTTGCACAGTGAAACGATGATACTTCCTGTTCATCAACATAATGAGCTGCTTTCGAAGCAGTTCTTGTTGGGTGCGTACAGAGTTGATCATCCGAACCATGGCACCCTCACTACATCAGCGCCTACCCGAATAAGATCGGATATCAGGATATATAAGTCGAGCATAAATCGCTTTATCACTGATAGCAACATTGGGGAGTATGAATATACTTCCGGAAGGGCCTAATTGCATAAAGATGCAACTGAGCATACAATTCGCTCGTTTAGGGACAACATAATATTAGGTGGAAGACCTCCACCTATTCATGAGAGCGAAAAACATCTCCCTCGTAGCACCAAGACTAAACTTGCACAGTTAAGATCCGGATGGAGCGTTATGCTCGAGTGCTACAGGGAAAGAATTGGGATAAGTAATACAAATTGCTGCCCTGACTGCGGTCAATCATCGCATGATACTTTTCACTTGTTCAATTGCCCGTCCCATCCAACACAATTGAGCCCTTTAGACCTCTGGTTACGACCAGAGGATGTTGCCTTTTTCCTAGACCTTGACACCTGAGGTTTGCATTTCGGTTTTTCTTTCTCTTTCACAAACATTGCTTGCACCATTACATTTTACTTTATATATAATAAATTGTGTACATATGATTTCCTGATACAGCTCACAAGAAGAAGCTGCTACAACAACAACAACAACTACAAAACAAATATAAAAAAAAAAACTAAATAAAAGAGAATCTCATAATACTTAACAACAAAAGCCTAAAAGATCAATTCCGACCAATTGAAAATTAACTAAGGTGGCTAACTTGGATCAGAGGTGTTATTTGTCCATATTGTTGTGGTTCGTTCTTCCCGTACCTACGTCGACATTTCCTTCGAACTGTCCACATGGTGCATCTAAATATTTCCTAGGGAGCTAAGCTGTTGGTTGTCCCTATTCTTAATCCTCCCGACCTGGCAACTCATAATGTTAAATGTTTGAGGAATTGCCCCTAATTAAAAATGCAGGAACGACTTTATGTAGGGTAGATCTTCGATATGTTGTGCTGAAGACGGATTATGCAAAAACTTAGAAATTCAGTTTAGTTATTCAATATACATATCCATATATTATTTATATTCATCGCAAAGAAAAAGTATACAATAAAAAAAAAATTAAATATAATTAGCAAAGTATTCATTAATGTCAAAGTATTCATACAAAAAAATAACAAAGTTTTAAAATTTAAATATATCAATTCATTTGCACTCACCTCATATTTATATCGATGCAATCGTTGGGCCCAAAGATTCGTTGATGCGGGGTGGCTGTATTTAACGGTTACATTTTATGAAGAATTGGCTTCTTGCTATTATTTAGATAAATTTTACGTTAAGATATGAATAGAAGTTAAGTTTAAATTGCTTAGATTATACCTAAATTTAATTTTACACCAATTCATACATGTTCGAAATGCGTTAATACAGTGCTCAAGAGATAAAACTGCTTTTATATTATCATAGTATGAACAAGCACAAAGAAAATGCAAGTAGCAAATGAAATATTAATAGCAAAAAAACAACAATATGTGTATGTATATATGTGCGCAAAATGACCAAAGTACTGTCACCCTACGATCTCGAAGTTGTTGGGTTTATGATTCTTCCATGTATCATGTCGTTAATTGCGGATTTTACGTAACTGCTCAATTAATAAATTACTCCTGTACTAATTGATTCGTAGTTCCGAAGCGAAGTTGCTGGTATACGAATATGTTCCTTACGTAGCAAAAGTTCAATAAAATGAAAAGATCCCCGCCGAAATGTACAATTTATCCGGCCGCAGCTTCCCACTATGCTTAAGCAGCTCGATATAAAATCTCGCGGCAAGCCTGCGCCGGACGGACACACGTGCATTTTAACTATAAATTCAAAAAAATTAATACTAGCACTGGAATGTAGTAATTTTATATCACATTTTTTTATTAGAGCTGTTCCGATAACAAAACTCCTTTCAGTAATTGCAACAATTAATAGCAACCGCAAAACTTTTGGGTTTGCTGTACCCAAAATACGTCGACACTTTGCGAATGAAATTCCATTTTAAGCGTGCCGTCAGCAGCTAAATCTATAAGATTTTCTTTTATATTTGTGGTGAGATCAGCCAGTTCTATTGACTTATCCAAGAAAGGGTTCAGAATCCATCCATCATCCAACCCATTGTCAGCTTCGGATTGCATGTCTGGAAAGTATGTTAGAAGTTTCTCTTGTAAATTATACAAGCTCTGTATCATGCAAGGGATGTGAGCCCTTACTACAAGCGTTTGGTCTGTTGCATTATCTTCAACAATCTTTTAATCTTGTAAGAACATTAACAATTCAGCTCTCAGTTCTAGAACTCTTGTCAATACCTTTCCTTTGGATAGCCACCTGACCTCTGTGTGCTAAAGGAGATTTTGATGAAGCGAAGCCATATCTTCACAAATGATTCTGACTAGCTGGGTTTGCAAGATATAATTCACAATTTTTATTACCTCCTTAAGCACGTCGTTTAAATCAGAAGGTACTGCCTTAGCAGCTAGAGCTTGTCGATGAAGAAAACAGTGTGTCCATGATATGTTTGGCATTATCGATTTTAGTTTCGCAACGAGTCCGCTATTTTTACCAGTCATAGCTTTAGCGCCATCGCTGCAAATAGTAATACATTTTTCCAATCAATGTCGTTGTTGTTGTAACAGCTTCGTGTGAGCTGTATCAGGAAATTATATATACACAATTTATTATATATGAAAAAAATGTAGTAGTGCAAAGCAATATTTGTGAAAGTAAGAGAAAAACAGACCGAAATGCAACCTCAGGTGTCAAGGTCTAGGAAAAAAGCAACATGCTCTGGTCGTAACCAGAGGTCTATAGGGCTGAATTGTGTCGGATGGGACGGGCAATTGAACAAATGAATAGTATCATGCGGTGATTGACCGCAATCAGGGCAGCAATTAATATTGCTTATCCCAATTCTTTCCCTAATCAATTCGTAGTTGCAAGTGCTTTCTAAAAACATATCGTACAAACACTTGTGCTTTGCAAAATAAAATTTCTTTCATGATACTATCATCTGCTTCAAAGCGCACAAATACTACAAATTGGGCACAGTCGGAAACATCTGTGGATTCGTCAAACTGTAAAGCTAAATGTGGGCTCTTTTTAATTTTTCGACTACTTACTCTTGAATATCATTGGCCATATCGTTTATTCTGCGTGAAATGGTATTATCAGAAAGTGGTATGATTTTTAACTTGTTTGCTGGCAAAATAAGATTTTCGGCAATTGTATGCGGTTCCCTGCTTTAGCCACTCGATATGCGGTATTACTAGCTAGCTAGTAATTTTGACTCGTAGGCATTGAATGCCTCTAAAAACAAACCAAACAATATAAAAATAAATGATTGACCAATAAAAATTAAGCGCGCAGAAGCCCTGTACACCAAAATTAATTATAAATAGGTTGTATGTAAACAAAGAAATAAACACTTTGTAACACTTCATGGTCTCTGCACTATAATAACTTACCATCAATGATAGTGCGGACACATGCCAGTGCTAAGATTAAAAAACAAAACAAAAAATAATAAGAGCTTACTTGAGCGTCTTTACAACACTATGTAGAGACTAGGACAAAACTATTTTACCTGAATCATAGAATTTTGCTGCTGACTAAGAGCATTCAACTTTCGTTCAAAGAAATCCAACGGCTTATTAGCTTCTTTTTGATGCTTGACTGTGAGATGCCGCAAAAGCTTTGACGGTTTCATACTCTCACGTGATAAAACATCGCCACAAATTACACATTGAGGTTTATTATTTATGACTGTAAACCCGTATTTCAAGTAATTGTCATCGTAATGTCTTTTTTTCGGTTTTGATTCACCACCACCGATATTAACACTCGTATCAGACGTTGAAGGCTGCAATCTTTTGAGAAACTTGTCCGCTTTCCGCGCGCGGAGCTAGCGAAAAAAAAAATAATCATCGGCAACCGCGCGAAACAAAATAAGATTGCGCATTGGGCGGCGGTGTTGGCGGCGGGTGCTGCGGGGCGCTTGCTTGCTCTCGGCGCAACGACAATGCAGTGTGACAACGTCGCCCGCGCAAGCTGGCAGCTGGTAGCTTTACCAACTTACCTCGTACATATTTTCAAAACTCTCGCGGTTTCTTGCAGAATGAATAAATGTACCAAAATAGAAAAAAAAACATTGACGTAGTATTTTGAATTATTTATTTGTCTGTCTTTGGCACAAGGGGATCGCCAGAATTTTTCAACATGTAAAGGGGTCGCGAAATCAAAAAGATTGAAAAACACTGAGTTAGAGGAAGGTGTTTGACTCTAAGTGCATTGCATATTTTTCCATCAAACATAAGTAGTTAACTGCAGACTGTGTTCAATTTGAATTTTTTTGCTGGATATTTGATACGTAGTAAGCTCTAACATATCAATTTGTTTCTTAAAGTATTTCTCTTCATTTAAGAGGTTCTTTTTCGAGAGGTTTTTTTTCGAATTGGAATTGGAATCGTATTAGATGATGGCTTCGGATTTTTTTTAATTATTTTTTCTTTTTTCGGGTCAGTTGATTTAGTTACCAGTTGTAACGATACGTATGATGTAACAAACAGTCTAGAATCATCCGTATTATTATTAAGAACTTTCTCTTTATATTCGGAATGTCCAGTACTGCCGTCAAATCATAACTTTCCTATTAAACAAAGGGTTTCCACTAAATCATCTTCAATATTGTCAAGAACATCACGCTGAAGTTTAAAATCCGTGTCGCCGTATGATCCAGCAAGTTCTGCAGCTGAACTTCAGCCTGTGCTTCACTCACACTGATTTTGTCCGGATAACTTAATGCTTTAGCTTTTAAGACTTGCTCGTAACTTGGCAATAAGTCAAATGACATTTTGGAATTTATAAAACTTCGAATGGGCAAATGTTGGTGTTTTGACAAATTGGTCTCTATTAGAAGAGATTAGGCTTCATCCATACTCACTTCACTGTAGGACATTGCCTTTGATGGTAAGTTGTACGATCGTAGAACAGAAGCGGCATATTCATTGGTTTTTGAGCTCAGCAATTCTTCGTCGTTTTATTCTCTTTGAAGACTCGCTAAAATTTTTTTTCAGACGTCCACGATCAGCACTTGCTTCAATTTGTTGAGACATTGAATTAATTTTTAATAAAATGTTTTCATTTTCTTTAAGCCAGTTAGATTGGTATTTTATTAATTCAATATGTACGTTTGTAATTAACCCAATAAACGCATATTTTTTTACAAATGTAACTAATACATTTCCCAAGATCAGTTAACAGGGTGGAAAAGCCGCTGTTTTCAATGTTCTGATGTATCTTATTTTCTTCATTTTTGTACCTTGTTCTGCGCACCAGAGATTAAATATATGAAGCCGTGAAATCACGCACTGCCAAGAAGCTTCTAACAAACTAAATATGTATAAAACCAAACAAAATTAAAGAAAAATACTTTAGAGCAACACTGAACACAAGAACGAAAGACGAAAACAAAGCAACGTCACAAAAACAAAGCACAATCAGATGTGTCGCAGAGCAAACTGACCTTGAAAATGGTCAAGACGGCGTTAGTATATTACAGATTATTCGCACATTGGTAACTTTTAGCAAATTCCTTAAACACTTTTATTACCTAAAAATGTGGACAAATACAATGACAAAAGATTCAATGGAGGAATCTGGGGGAACATAACTAAAACTTTAAGTAAACATAACAAAACACACAAAAAGTTGTTATCTAAAGCATAAATTTTACAAAAATTACGTAACAAGTTAGCTAATCTTTAATATACAGCATAAAATAAATACCTTTATGTATAAAATCCATTTTAAATTATTTAAATTTGTAGATTCAATTAAATTTCGAACAGTTTAGAAGTGCGCGTCTCTTTTTCAGTAAACACAATGCGCTTTGCAACTGAACACGTGCTCGCAGTTTCAATGCTATTACCGTTTGTATGGAGGCTAACTAAAAAAATCGCCAGGCCAGGCGTTCGTCTACAGGTACGAAACTGGAGACAAAGCAGCGTAGATTCCTTCCAACCACGAAACCGCATCAAATAATATAATAGATGTCACAGGATGCCTTTTTTGAGCAGCCTTGTCCTATCCATCAAAAAAGTGGGCAGTGGGTTTGTATTAGTTTGTATTAGATTTTCACCAAAAATGGGCATATTAATATGGATATAAAGATATAAAGTTGATAAAAAAGAAGCTTATATACCGGCTTTGAACCAGATATAAAAAAAAAATGGTAAAAAAACCGAAATCGTAAAAACTTATCGATGTGTGCAAAGAGAAAAGGATCCTTTGAAGTATGATCCCGATAGGTGGTCCCGATTTGGTCTTAAAGTTTATTACAATAGATAAATAAATAAAAAAACCACAAAAGAACTGCTAATTATTTTTGACTATGTATACTAGGTACATAAAAAAAAAATAATGCGCCTTTAAACTTACTACTAGGGTGGTGTGAAAAGAATGTTTTATATGTGTTTATATTTTATAGCAATTATAAAATGGACCACCATTGGCTTACTTATGTTACTTATGATTTTGCCCATATATTTGTATGCAAGCTGTAATCACAAACTACCGCCGAAGTCCTCTCTGGATTTACTTATTTAGTTATTTAAAATTGCAACTATTATACATATATAAAACAGTCGCTTAATATACAAAATTTAAGCTTATACATTAACTAAGATGAAGAAAACTAGAAGAAGGAAGTTGCGAACACTCAGACCCGTTGGAGGAATTTTTGTTTGGCCGCCAACATGGTTCAAGCGAGCACAATTGAAATAAGCACAACATAAATGAAATTTACAAATTTATTGAATATTTGTCAGTACAGAGTTTTTTACATCGTGTAAGGAAGAGTTACAACAAAAATTGGGAGAAAACTTATTGTAGATAGAACAAAGAGCTCAGAGTGAATTATTGAGCGCGTAATTGCGCGCATGGAGACATTTAGCAATATGGACTGAAGTAAGTAGGGAGAATAAATCTAACAATAAGAATTTTATGAAGAAAAGCCACAGAGAGCATTGAACGGTGTGATAAGAAGGTTTGGAGATCAATTAATTTTAACCTGTCATGAAAGGGTGGAAGATTTATATAGGGATCCCAATTGAGACTCCTAAGAGCAACGATAAGAAACTGTTTTTTAACTATTTCAATACGATCCTCTTGAATAGCATAGTATGGGTGCCAAATTCTAAAATCGGACGAACAAGAGAAGTATAGAGGAGTTTAGTGGTATAAGGGTCATTAAATTCATTAGACCAACGCTTAACAAAGCCAAGAACAACTTTAGCTTTATTTACTATTGAACATATGTGTTTATTATAAATAAGTTAAGGTCCCATAAATATACCTAGGTCATTAAAACAAAACTCTCAACCGAGTAATAATATTATAAAATACTCGTATGTCACTATAAATAGTCTGCGATGTAACGTCATACACTTGCATTTTGAGAAATTTAGATTAAGAAAATTTAGACTACACCATGTATGTAGTGAGTTTAAATCAGTCTGCAATAGACTGTGTTGCGAAACATCAGAAAATGACAATCATATTTTAACATCATCTGCATAGTTTAGTGTATGAACATAGTAAATAGACAAAGGAAAATGTTGAACAATATTGCACCGAGGTGACTCCCTTGGGGAACACCAAAAGAAACAAAAAAAATTTTGGACAAACAATTGTTAAATAAAACTTTTTGTGTTCTACCGGATAAGTATGACTCAATCTAAGTAAAAAGAGACGGAGGAAACTTTTTTTCTTTTAATTTGAATAAAAGCGGACACACACTATCAAAAGTCTGTATAAATGACATCAGTTTGGCAACCCGACTAAAAATCGTTATTTACAACAGTGGAAAATTCTAAAAGATTAGTTGTTATGGATTTTCCTCCAAAGAAACCATGTTGGAAAGAACTCACAACAGACTTTACCGATTGTTACAATTGGTAACTAATGATTTTTTCAAAGAGCTTTGGAATAGGACTCAGTTTAGCAATACTTCTATAATTCGATGTATCAGACTTGCTGCCCTTTTTATGTAACGGGATAATAGAAGACTCCTTCCAAAGAGATGGAAATTTACATAACTTTGTGGATAAATGAAAAAAAATTAATAAAGGATTGAACATTGTTTTAGTATGCAACTGGAAATATTATCAGTACCAGGCGGGAAAGAGAATTTAAATGATAAAAAGCATATTAATATATTTTGCATAAAGATAGCAGGAGGAGATATGAGGTCATATGATGCGATGCTGTAAGGATTGGATAAACTAGGATTAACAGAGCTTCTATAATTCGTACTTTGGAAAAACTCGGCAAACAAATCTGATATGGGCGAATCAGAATATGCAACTGTACCATCAAGAAATAATTGCGAGTGATACGCTGAAGTACTACGTTTCGTATTAACGAAATTGAAAAACGATTCTGGATTGCACGTATGTTTCTTTTAACTTTTATTAAATAATCAGCATTACACCTTTTATTTAATGCGTTAAAATAATAACGCGCGACACAATATTTACTAAAATCAGTGATTGAGCCACTACGTCTATATTTTTTAAATAAACGCGACTTAATATTTTAATCGGTACAGTCTACGTGAAAACCAAGGTTGTCTTTTTCCTGATATAGGGAGAGTTGTGAATGGAATGCATCTGTCAAAGTAACTGAGAATGGTGGAATAAAAAATATTCGTTGCCAATTCAATATCTGAACAGCGCTCGAGAGCAGACCAATCGGCATTGAAAAGTAAGTGACTGACTAAAACTGACTAGTTTTTCTAAAAAATCTGACACGTTGAAGAGATTTATTTATGTCATGTGAACGACATATACAGTCAAGCTGAAAAGAGACTTCCAAAGTTGAATGGTGATTATCTTCAGGCTTTATAATAGGAGGAATCCTATCAATAAGTACATCAAAACCAACATCAACAAAACAAGAAGTTTTCCAGAGCTGTTACGAACATAATTACACTGTTGCATGGACAATTCAAAAATACTATCAAGAAACTCATTATTTACAGTTGGAATAAGGATATAGGTATCAATCAAATTTGACCATCTTATAGTAGTTAGATTGAAATCACCGAAAACAAAAAGATTATATTTTTCATGTAAAAGAGTAGCGATGTATGAAATCGCGGCGGCATTCTGACAGTAAATTCTTATTTCTATATATATTATATTATTATATATTGAAAACACGGAAAGTAGTTTTAACAAATATAAATTCAATGTCCTGGTAGGTAATACTAATTTCCTCAGTCAACAGAGTCGATTTGACTGATATAAGAACACCACCACCAGAGCGTTTGGCACGATCTTTTCTAAATGAAGCAATATTATCATTAAATATCTCAGTATTGAGTATGTGTGGTTGAAGCCAAGTTTCAGTAAAGTCAATGATGTCAGCAATAAAAGAAAAACAATTGAAATAAACATTAGTAAGCTTAGTTCTTAACCATCTGGCACCAAGGTTGACTTCTCAGAAGGTACTAAAGAGAGAGCGACAGAAACCGTAGAATCTTTTGATTTTTCATCGAAAGGTGATAAAATACAGGGGCTATAATTGGAAAATTCGGAGTTACAGGTTCATCCTGTGAAATAACTACGGGCGATGGCTTTGAGTTCGGAGAATTTCTTTTCTTACATTTAGGAGAAGCATTTAGACATTTAAAATCATTGAATGATTTTTCCAGTTGCTGAAATTTTTCGTTCATGATTTTCAAAGAACGTTTAAATTCAGAGAAACCAGACCTAGTCTGATTCATAAACTTGATAATCTCAATCTCCGTCGCTCTACAGTAGAAACAAGTCCAACGTAGACCTTTCCGTTCATTAATGGCGTCAAGCTAAAACCAGAACAATACAAGTGCGAAACATTATCGCTTAACCAACAAGCAATGTATTGGTCGAGGATCGGAACAAGCCATGTTAAATTTATTATAAATCAAAAACAAAAGGAATAAATTATTGGTGCCAAAATGTAGGCTGTATAGAAAATGAATAAAAGTTAAAATAAAATTTGAGCAGAAAGAGTTCCACTATTACGCTCGCAGAGAGCGTAAACAAACAAACAAACAAACGGAGAAAGCGAAAAGAAGGAAAAGAAAAGAATATATGGTTGCAAATTAAAACAAAGCAAAAAATATTTAAACTTAGACAATGAAAAATATCACTATAAACGCGATCTTTATATTATAAAATAAAAAGTAAAACTTTAAACAATATTGTAAAATATATTTTAAGAAATTTAAACCAACTTTAAATGAATAAATGATAAATAAATAGACCCCACTGAGAGATTGTTCAGTGAGAACTGAAGATATATGTGTGCAGTAGAAACATATCCACTCCTCCATGATTATGGTTGCAATGGAGATCATTGGATACACCAGACATTTGAAGAGCTCTTGGTATGAAGAGGAGAAGAACTCTGCAATTGGGACCAACGCGAGCTGTTAGAGAGAGATACCGTGAGAAATGGATTTAGGAGGCAGACAGAAAAAAAGGAACAAGAAAGACGTAAGCTTGGGGATGGGGATGATAGAAATGAAGCTCGAAAGTTTTGTCAAAATGTCAAGCGTCTGACCCAAGGTTTTAATTTCGGAGTTTCTTTCTGCAATGATTTTAATGGAAGTCTGGTTACAGATGCACAGGAATCACTGAGACTATGGAGAAGTCACTGCTCTAATCTACTTGGAGGCGATGAAGAGAATAATACCGCCGATGGAGAAGCATACCTAGAACCACCAATTGATGATGGCTCTCTTGTAGAGCCACCGGATTATCACGAGGTCGACTCAGTTATTAAAAAACTGAAGAATAACAAAGCGGCAGGCTCCGATGAGTTGTCAGCTGAGTTATTCAAGACCGGTGGCGGAGAGTTGGTAAGGCGTATGCACCAACTCTTTTGCAAAATATGGTCCGGTAAATGCATGCCTAACGATTGGAATCACAGTGTTCTTTGTCATATCTTCAAGAAAGGAGACCCCGCTGTCTGCGCGATCTATCGGGGAATAAGTCTCCTTTCAATTGGATACATAATACTGTCCCGCGTACTTTGTAAACGGCTGGAGCCATACACGAATGCACTGATAGGCCAGACAAGACGAAGTACTTGGTGTTCACTCGCAGACTATCAGCGCGTCTTGGACGGTCAGTGAGCATGAAGATTTTCAAATTCAATGTTGTAGAAAACTTCGTCTATCTGGGAACAGAAATTACCAGCGACAACAACGTTAGCCGAGAGTTCAGACGAAGAATCACGCTTGCTAATCGCTGCTACTTTGGGCTCAGCCAGCAAATTAGAAGTAGACCCCTCTCTCGAACTACGAAGATAAAAATCTATGACACTGATAATCCCAGTCCTGCTGTACGGTGCAGAAGCATGTACACTGACATCAACGGATACAGCGTCTTTAGGAGTGTTCGAGAGAAAGATTCTTCGTAGGATTTTTGGTCCCTTAGAGTTAGCGTCGAGTTTAGGACTCGTATGAACCACGAGCTGTGTGAGCTGTATGATGAGGTTGACATAGTCCAGCGCATCAAATTACAGCGGCTGCACTGGGCTGGTCACCTCATCCGGATGAACCCCGATGCTCAAGCACGACGGAAACCTGAACTTGATTGGTGGTCGGAGGACGTCCGAGATTAAGATGGTAAGATCAGGTCTATGATGACCTGAAGAAGCTCCGGATTGCCACCTAAGTAACTAAGAACATAAAAAAATGAATACATTGTGCATAATGCGAAAGGCTTACTTTATACTATATATGCTTAAGCACACAACTTTGTAAATTAAAAAAATGGGAATGAATCCTTAAATTTAATTCTTAATTTTTTGAAGCGAAAAGCATATTTCAGAAGTATTGTAAATTAAAATGAAGTATGCATCTCATTTGTTATTGTTATGAGCAAATGCGAAAGAATTTTCCTTAATTTTAAATAAATTTTTGACGCAGATAGTGATCGGTATTCCACTCAAGTGACGAAAGCCCACCTCAGTGTGGCTACAGCACGAGTGCTATATTATACGCAAAGCCCTATGAGAATTTAATCGCATGCCCCCTTAGAGCGGGGGGTGTGTTTTTGTCTAAGGGTGGAGGAAAAAATGAAAACAGAAAGGTATTTATTTAAAATTTATTTGTAATCGCTTAAAACTTATTACTTGGGGGTTTTGAGGGTCTCCGATTACGAATATGCAGTTACATTTTTAAAAATTCAAAATGGCGGATCCAATATGGAGGACCATTTTTTTTTAAATTAACCCCTTCACCCCTATTTTTTCGAAAACGTCACGTAATGGAATGTTTGAACCCAGATTCGTGTTCAACTTGAAAAATCCATTCGGAAACACTAGGTCCTATCTTATTCGCATCCAAAAAATTGGAATTTGCAGGGCACTGCGATCAATTGTTTACAGTTTTTGCTATATTGTCTCAGAAATACACCGCTCTAGGGGCGCATGCGATTAAATTGGCATAGAGCTTATTTGAAACGTCCTGTTTAGCCTTTAATTTCTGATAATAGCGAAGTTTATATCACGTCAGGATTTTGCCCCACGATTCTTCAAAAACTTCCAAAAACGCTGTTTTTAGGGGTTTAAAGTTTTTGAACCCACATTCGTGTTCAGCACGAATAATCCATTCGGAAACACTAGGTCCCATCTTATTCGCAAAACTCATGTAGGCCAGTGTAATAGATTATATTGTATAAATTGTAAATTGTTCCATCGAAGTTCTTTCTTTTTTTTTTTTATTTCATATTGATTATAGCAACACTGTCCACGGATTCATCGAATGAAAACATAGCGTGTTAGCTTTGTTTGCTCAGGCTCAGCGCACAAACTTAATTCAATTTTTATTCTGTATGAAAATTGTTGCCATACTATTTAGAAAGATACTTCAATTCTCAAATAAAATCCAATAAAAACATACGAAATAATTACATTTTTTCCAATAAAAGTATTTTTGGAGTCTACATTTGTAATAAGACATATTAATCTTATTTATCTTTGTAATTTGGATACCTGTGCTAAATGTCATTACGACTGGCCACTAAGAAATTCTTTTAAAATGGGCAAAATATTGTCCTAAAAATTCCATTACTGAAGACCAATAATATTATTTCATTTTTTATTTTGTAAAATTTAATCAAGGCATGGCTGAGTTTCATTCCATTATGCAAGAACTTTTCGGAAAAGAGAAGTGCTAACTTCGTTGAGGTGGTAAATAAATTTCTGAAAGGCTCTATAAAAAAGCGCTTTGTGAAGAAAAGAGCCAAGTAAGAATGCTAGCTAAATACTTCCGTTCATTTAAGAGATGCACTGACGATTCGGCCTATTATATTCATACGATACGAAGAGATTTTTATTTTGGTTAGCTCATAACCATGTGAAACTTCCGTCCATTAAAGGCTACAGTTTCGAAAATCAAGTTGATATTGTGTGAAAAGTTTTCATATAAATCCGAAAAGAGGGCGATGGGTTTCTGTGGTGGGTACCCAAAAAGTTAGCGTCGCATGATAGTTTGGACAGCATAGGAAGAAGTGTCCATCGCGATTTAAGATTGATATCTTAAAAATTGAGGAACTAGTTTTGATTCGACGAGCTGATCAAGAATATATATACTTTATATGAATTTCGATGTTTTTTCAATGCGTTACAAACTCCGTGACAAATCTATACGATTCACACTATGTGTGAAGAGTATAAAAAGTAAAATTTTAAAATTTGGTGTGAATGCTATTAAAACTTCGGTTCAATCGTTTGTTCTTGTTTTTCATTCACTTAATTGTCAGATGAACTTTAAAATTTGTTTTCTGTGATGTATCATAAATTTGTTATTAAAAAAGTGAGCAGTTTCCATGTGTTATTTCGTTTATACGATGGGATTTTTCATGAAAACATTTCATGATAAGTCAAAAAAATTTACGTAATAAACGTTTTTTCATGAAATGTAGGTGAAAACTTTCATTAATTTTTGGTTATTTTGGTTATTAATATCTCCTTGCAGAAGTTCTCGTGTTAAAGTTTTGCAGCCCTCAAATAGCGTTGGGATTGGACTATGCGATATCATTCGTCTCGAAGTCCACTCGTCATCCGGATTCAATGAATAGAGTACAATAGCTTATAGAAATGTTCTATTAGAAAAATCATAGTGCAAAAAACATTGACACAGTCGAACAATCTTATACACAAACCTTTTTTTTAATTGCCGCAGTAAGTACTTCGCCAAATTTATAGTTCTTATAGACACGCGTATATAATTTTTAAATACATAGACAAATTTTTTACAATCAATATTAATTTCGAAGAAGTTTTTGTGTGTAGATTGGTAAGTAAAGTCTAATTAAAAATATTTATAGGTACTCTTGCTTGTCGTATGCAAATAAGAAAGCTTTGAAGATAAAATATATCCAAACCATTTATTATATGTTTAACAATGCAGTTCATTCCAATACACCGTCAATTGTTTAGTATTGTTGAATGCAGAAATATGTACAAAAATGTTCCGGTTTACTCAGCACCAATGTGTTATGTAGGTAGAGATAAATATGGCGCTAAAATTATATCGTCGCTTTTGCCATCAGTCAATGTGATGATGCTCTAGTCAGAAGAATGATACAAATACAAGTAACAACATATATTTAATATTACATATCGAAAGTTAGATGCATAAAAATAATTAATGATAGTCCAACATTTCATGTATCTTTTGACTTTACAAACAATTAATTTTAATTCATCTATATGTCTATTTGAATATTATGCACGTAAAATGCCAGTTGGCATTTATAAACCAAATAAACTTATAAACTACTCTAACACTATTCGTAAATTATTGTTGTTAAAAAATTACACTATTACTTATATAAACATCTACAACAAAATAAAGTTAAAAAAGAAGTCATACAGTTATTTATTTAACTTTCATTCAATTTCTGTCTGACTTTATCATTTAAAACCATAAAGCTAGAGTAACTTATTCCCTCAAAGAAATTAATTTGAACGAATACATTCATTCACCTTTCAAAACTGGTTGATTACAAATATACTTAGTCTGGCCATAAATACTGATAGCCAGACAAATTAAAGCAAAATGATAAGGCGTGCATATTTTAAGACCATTTAATAGAACTAAACTATGTACACTACTTGGTCTAGGGCTCTCTCAGGTAAATTCAGTTACTTATGAATTGGTGATAGATTTGTATTAATAAAACCCCTTATAGTCGGGCTGGCAAGTTAATTTCATGCACTCTTTTTAAATCGGGGACGGATATGAGAGTCTAATGTTCCAAGTTTGGTATGACTGATAGTCTTCGATATCTCTGCATTCATAGTCAGATAAATGGGTATGAATGACGACTCGACTTTTGATGGTGATCAAGAATTTATACGAGTATTTACTTTATGGTTCCTATTGGATGTCACATACATTTGCTAAATATACCCTTTTAGCGTACGAGTACAGGATACAATAAAAAGCAAATGTATAAGACATGGAGATAAGCTATAATTGCATTAACGACCTGCGAGATACTGGTGAAGCACCTGCTCTTCTAGCGCAAGCATGTTATTTTAAACTATAAATAAATAGTAAAACAAGAAAAAACGTTAACTTTGGTTTAACAAGAGCTCTAATAGAATTCTCCCGAAATTTCAAATGGCATTGTAAAACATACATGTGGGTGGTGGGTTTGTATAGCTACCCCAAAAAGTGGGCGGGACACGCACATTAGTATATGTGTGTGAAGTAGAGCCCTGCATGATTAACTCGTTCACTGATTGAAACCGGTATCTTACTCAAACGAACTATATTTAAGACTTAAAATTAGTCATTGACCGGTTTCATTTGATTGAGCATTTAGTCAGTCCTTTCAAACCAAGCCAAACTGACTTCGACACCGCTGGGCGTAACTAAATGGCTGTGAAACCGTATTTTGATTAGCTTGGTTTTTCCGGTTGGTTGAAAAAAATGGCACCATGCGAAAATTTCAAGAAGACCGGCGCGTTCGTCGGCAAGTTAACGGAGTACAATGCACATATGTATGTACATGCAGCTTAGCAGATTACATAAAAGAAATGTATGTTATAGTATGTGTCCCCTGTCCACCAAATGAAATCAAGCTGTTTGCAAGCTTGTCACTGTTAGGATTAGTTGAAATTCGTTTGATTATAGTTGAAAATCGTTTTGTCAGAAGGAGACGATTGAACAGATCAAGCTAGGCGAAGGTCTGACTAAAAAGCCGGTTTTTTTTTTAAAAACGTACTGGCCTTTGCGTCAGTTCAATGGCCGACAGTAAACGTTTAAGAGGTTTGAACTTAGTCATTTAGTGTGAAGTATCAGTATTTTAGTGTGAAGCGACCATATCGAACTTCAAATTGATATTGACTTAACTAAAGAAGTTTATTATACAAAAGCACAAAAGTGGGTGGTGTGTTTGTATGGAGGCTACCCCAAAAAGTGAGCGAGACTCGCCCATTTAAATAAAAAGCATTCATATAAATTTTCAAGCTGATACTCAATTAAAGTAGTTTTACATGCAAATAAATAAAATAAAATGGAAGTTACCTCTAAAAGTGAGCGGGACGCGCATTTGTATATGTGTGTGAAACAGCCGTCCATAAAAAGCCACCAAAACGAATTTCAAGCTAATATTGTCTAATTCAAAAGAATATGTTGACACACAAGCACAGAATGGGCCATGGGTTTGTATGGAGGCTACCCCAAATGTGGGCGGGACACGCTCTTTAGTAATATGTATATGAAGCGGCTGCACATAAAAAGCCAACACATCGAATTTTAAGCTAATATTGATTTAAATAAAGAACTTTTTCATACAAAAACACAAGATCGGGCGGTAGGTTTGTATGGAGGATACCCCAAAACGTGGGGACCACACCCATTGATGTATATGTAAAGCGTACGTCCATTAAAAGCTACCGTATCAGTTGTTAAGTTGATATTGCTTCTCCAAAAATGGATCGTCTGGATGTTGCGCAATTTTTGGAGACCAATTTTTATGTTGAAAATTGGCACATACACTTATTTTTACTGCAGTTTGTATGAAAAATTGTATGGGACTTAATGGACTTTTTGGGGTAGCCCCCATACAAACCTACTGCCCACTTTTGTGTTTTTGTATGAAAAACTTAACATCAAAGTTATGTTTAAATGCGATTTAGAGGACAGTCATTTCATATACATATACAAATAGGCGTGGCCCACCTACTTCTTGAGGTAGTCCCATATTAACCCACAGCTCACTTTTATGCATGTTCATGAAAAATATCAATATTAACTTGAAATTAGATATTGTGGCATCTTATGGATAGTCGCTTCATAAACACCTACTAGTGGGCGTGTACCGCCCACTTTTGGTGTAGCCCCTAGCCCCTAACCACCAACGTTTATGTTCTCCAATCCGATTTAAAATTTTGTGTGAATGGTGTTAAAGCTTCGGTTCAACCGAAGCTAACGTTTTTCTTGTTATACCTTTCACATTCACACATATTGTGAAATTGTATTATCAGTCTGTCTGAAAGTTTGTAACTTTGGTAGCTTCTAGTGGACAGACGCTTCAAACACTTTTTGGGGTAGCACCCATACAAACCAACTGCCCACTTTAGTGTGTTTGTATGAAAAAATTCTTTATTAAAGTCGCTTAACATACATAGACTAATGGGCGTGTACCGCTCCCTTTATGAGGTAGCCCACATACAAACCCACCGCCCACTTTTGTGTTTTTTTATGAAAAAATCTTTATTTGAATTAGTATTAGTTTCAAATTCAATTTGGTGGACAAACGCTCCATATAAAAATACAAAAGGGGCATGCCTCGCCCGCTTTTTGAGGTTGTCCCTTATTTTCATGACTTATTGTATGAAAGCTTTATATTGCTGTAAAATCATCTTGAAAATAGACATGGCGCGTTCTTATGAATGGACTCTTCACATATATAATGAGTATGATCCCCCACTTTTAAAGGTAGCCCCATACAACCACACGCCCACTTTTGCCTTTTTGTATGGAAAACGATTTTATTGCAGTCAATATCAGAATCGAAAACTGTATTTAACCATGTCCGCCCGTCTGGATGTATTAGGCAATAAATCTCAGTAACTATGAGAACTAGGAACTTCAAATTTGTACATATAGAATTTCCTTGAACATTCGCAGATCACCTACATTAAATTTTGTGGAAGCCACGCCCACAATTCGTCCACTTCCTCCGTATTTTCACAATGTTCAAGACCGCATACCGGAAAGAATTTTTGTTTTTCTTTTATTTTTTTAATTTATTTTCAATCTACATTAGAAAGGGGCACAGTATTTCGTAATATTAATATAGGACATCTAAATGTCCAAGTTTGAAGTTTTTAGCTCTTATAAATCCATAGATCTGTTGTCCCATAGATCCCAGAAGGACGGGTATGGTTAGATTAACTCAGCTTTCGATGCTGATCAAGAATATATTTTACGGAGTCTGCAACGCCTCCTTCGGCCTATTACATACTTACATTGCACAAACTTAGACCTTGACCACCAGGGCTGGATATAAAAACAAAAAAAAAAATGTTAACTTCGGTGAAACCGAAGCTTGAATACCATTCACACGAGGTTTCAACTCGTATAGCAGCTATATTAGTGTGTGTTGTGAGTCATTGTGGGCTACCTCTAAAGTTAGGCGGGACACGCCCATTCAAATGTATGTGATACGTTTGGCCATAAAAAACAATTACTTCAAATTTCAAGTTGAGATCGAAAGAAAGTAGAAACATAAGTGGATGTCGGGTTTTACGGGGTCTACCCAATAAGTGGACGGAACACGCGCAAATTAAATTTCATGCTCATATTGGGGTGCAACCCCAAAAACGGGGATGGGATACGCACAGTAGTATATGTATATGAAGCGGCCGTCCATAAAAAGCCACCACATCGAATTTCATGCCAATATTGACTTAGCGAAATAAGTTTTTTATACAAAAAACACAAAGGTGTGAGGTTTGTTTGAATGGGGCCTACCCCAAAATGTGAGCAGGATTCGCGAAAGGCGAAAACAACACAATACTGATTTAAATACATAGGATCGGACTTCATATCACCATATTAATGGTCGGTTGCCAGTCCATGTACACCTTTAAGCTTTAAACTTCAACGTTTTTTCGTTTCGAAGGACTAAAAGCCAATTATTCAGTTCTAAAACAGTTCTTTGATTTGTAACATTAGGTGACGTAATGAATAGGAAAGAAAATGTTAAATATCCACATGTTATCATATGCCTTACATTTTCCACTTATCAGTAATTACAACAGGGCTAAAGCTAAAAAAGTCTTGAAATTATTAACTCATACATTTCTGAAGCAAAATCAAATTAACAAAATGTTTCTCTCATTAAGTTATATAACTTTCATGCTGTTTTGTGCAAATTCGATTTTATTTCCCATGTTTCTTGCGTTTTTGCTATTAAATGCTCTCTCCGCTTTCACCTTTTATAATTTCAATAATTCTCTTGAACGTGGGTCGCATTTTTGGATTTTCATGCCAACATGGTAACATGAGCTGTTCATAAACAATGTCTGGACAAAGCGGCGGTTGATGTAATCTGTAAAAAAAAAATTAGTTATTAAATTGTATATTATTCAAAAACAAAATAAATTAACAGACAAGAAAAAACATTAACTTTGGTTGAACCGAAGCTCTAATATATGTATTGTTAAAAATAAACATGAAGAAGTCGTCCATTAAAGCAACCATGTTAAGTTTAAGCTGATATTAATTTAAATTAAACATTTTTTCTAACAAAATTATATAAGTTGTCGGTAGGTTTGTATGGGGGCTACCCCAAAAAGTGGACGAGGACAATGTGAAGCATTAGAAAGTCTAACTGCTCTACTGTTCCGTATTATGATTATCCCAAGTCGACTCATAGCTGTTGTCTCCAAATGAAAAGGCCGCCACGTTATAATACCGCGACGCAAGCTGCAACTCAGCTTGAAGAGCAGCGGTTGGACGAAGGTCATCCAACATCAAGACCAAGTCAATCAAGACCTGGTACACTGCAACATCACCATGCAAAAGACAATGACGAATCGACCGAGAACGGACGCTGAGTGGCGACGACAGACTGTCAGCGTTGGCAGCCGGCATCGGAAGCACAGCGGTGACCATGCTCACTTGTGCGAAACAGGTCGTTGTAGAGGGCAGCCAACCGGCAGCTAGCTACGCCAGCGTCGTCAAGTTCACGAAGGTGGCAGTATAATCCGCTGATTACCAACAGATAATGCTTACACCTGATATACTGACGGTGCTGGAGGATGCCATCCTATGCGAGGTGACGAAGGGCTGGTCTCATAAGATCAAATTCCCATAAGCGCAGATGAGCATACCGTGGAGTGGTTGCAGCTGCACGCTCCTGTTTTTGGTGGCTGGGACGGCCCTCCACGGAATGGCTTCTGGATCTTCTACAGGGCCAGAACGAGGTGTTAAAAGCGACCCTCTGGATGGTGGTGATGATGATGGCCAAGAAAGGAGCGAAGAGCTTTTCCGGATCCTCCATCATTTCATTTCATTCATTTATATATTTTTAATTTTATTGTTTTTCAACAAAAAATTTTGTGTGCTTGCTAAATTTACAATTATGCAACATCGTTTTGCCATCACTGATATTGTAGTCAATCGAACCGACAGATAAACAAAATTGCATTTCAACCTAAGCCAATGAACGAAACTGCTGGCCAGGAGGCGGCATTTGCAATGTTTATTTCTCAGCACGGAGCAATTGAACCAGTTGACCACTTATGCGATTTGTGCAAAAACAAATATGGCGCACGGCATATACATAGATATGCACCGGACAAAATGCACACAGATTAAAAAGGTGTTAGCCGCCCATTTTAAAGAAGGAAAGATATTGGTGATGCAAAATTCAGCATACTAATCGATGAATCGACAGACATAAGCATTACAAAGATTCTAGGTAAGATGCACTTCTATAGAGTGAAAGTTTTTTAAAAACGAATTTGGTTTATTAATTCAAATATTTCCAGGAGTCGCTATAATTTACTACAGCGCTGAAAGTAGAAATATAACATCAACATTCTTATCATTAATTTTAATTAAAAACGGAGATGCTGTAACCATTAGCGACAGCCTTCATGCAGAGCTTCCAATAAAAAATTCAATATGCATTGGAGCAGACAATGCCAATGTTATGATGGGTAAAAAAGGCGGAGAGTTGAAAAAGTTTGACCTTCTTTAATGTTACTTAAATGTAGTGCCTTTAATGTTTGTGATTTAATATTTTTGCTTTTTCGCAGTAGTCATTCTTAAAATAAAAGATAATAAAATTAATGCATACAAATATGGAGAACTTAAGGCTCCGCTTAAAATTCCGCGATTTGGGACACAAAATGGCTTTCAATTGATTGTGCATTTAGATGAATTTTAGACCAATGGATTGAGTTGAAATTCCACTTTAACGACGCTGCATTAGCAGAAAAATATTGTAAAGCTGCATTTCTAAGCGATGACAGTAACAGTTTGTATTTTTTAAAGCCGATTTTGGAAGATATGCAGCGCATAAATAATAACTTCAATTAAAAAATTCTAATCCGACGACACTATTAGGCGATTTAGTGCATGGCACTCTTAAAACCAAAACCAAAATATTTCCTCCTCACTTCGAAGTGGATATATTCGCTGATGATATTGACAAACTCGCACAAAGACATTTGTACTTGGGATATGAGTTCAAAACCACATTAAAGTCACGTACGTTATAATTGCATAGACATTGTGCTCAAACTTATTTATCACATAAAACAAAGGTATGACAATTTAAACTTTAAATATACCAATGTAAATGTAGGGTTTCTTACATTATGTTGTCGAAATTTAAAAAAAAAAAAAGATATGTTCTCAGTGGGAAATAATTTACGGGAGCACAAAGATCCGAAAGTTGAGATTTTGGAGCTATTTCTGCCTCTCCACCTGCCTCTTCTTCCCTGCCACTCCTTCCCCCTGTCCCTCCTTTCCCATGCCCCTTACCCTACCACCCATTCCCCTACCCATCTACCCCTGCCCTCTTTCACCGCTTTGCCTACCACCCTTTGCCCTACACCCATTCTCCTACACATTCCTCTACCTCCCATTACTTTACCACCTCTTCTTCCTGCCCCCTTCGATCCCATTAACATGTGTGCAACATTTTATCCCTCTATCTTAAATGGTACCTGCGTGTTGCTGCCCTTACCACTCCTTTCCCCAGTCACTTTACTCTACCTTCAATTCTCATACCCCTCTTCTCCTGTCCCTTCCACCCCTTCTCCAACCACCCCTTACGCTGCCCTCATTCCTTTGCCCTCTACCACTCCTCACTTTACCACCCCTTTTCCCTACCCCTTCGATCCCATTAACATGTATGTATACAACATTTCATCCCTCTATCTTAAATGGTACCCAGCGCGTTGCTGCAATTCCCCCTGCCTCTCCTACCTTTACCCCTCCATTCCTATGATCCCTTATCCTACCTCCCATTCCTCTATCCATCTTCCCCCGCCTCCTTTAATTACAATCCTTCCTCAACCTCCCATTCTAATTCCCCTGCCCCTTTTCCCCTCCTCCCCTTCCTTTATCACCTCTTCTCACTTCACCTTTTCCCTGCCCCCATAAATCAAATTAACATGTATAGAACATTTCATCAACAAAAAAAAACTGCGAAACCGAATATAAACGCAGACATAAACGCAATTTTATCCATAGGGTAAATTTAAAAAAAAAAAAAAAATTATGTGAACTCGTATATAACAATTCACTTTTTATTATTAGAGATAGAGTACATTGGCACAATGCTGCGGTACGTATAAGGTGCCAAAATAATTTTTGGATATGATTATCACTAATGCCTCATATAGCAGTAGTGCCGAAATGCAGAGGACTACGATTTAGTAGACGTAGCCATAAAACTTATATAATTAAAAAAATACATAAAAATTAATAAAAAAAAATTTTCAAAATGAAAATGAACAAGCAAAAAAAGTTGTTTTTCTGTTCTTCTTATTACTTTCGTTTGTCCCTTTTTCCCACTTAAAAGTTAAATAAACACCCGTCGCAATCCAAAACCCTTTTTCAATTTCGTTAATACGAAACGTAGTACTTCAGCCTATCCTTTGCAATCATTTCTTGATGGTACAGTTGCACATTTTGATTCGCCCATATCAGATTTGTTTGCCGACTTTTTCCAAAGAACGTACTCTAGTAGCTCTGTTACTCCTAATTTCTCATATCCTTACAGCATCACATCATATGAGTTTAAATCTTCCCTTCTATCTCCATGCAAAATATATTAACATGCCTTTTATCAATTAAATTCTCTTTCCTACCTGGTCCTGATAATATTCCCAGTTGCATACTAAAGCAATGTTCTAGCTCCATTTGTTTTCCTTTATTAATTCTTTTCAATCTATCCACAAAGTTATGTAAATTTCCATCTCTTTGGAAGGAGTCTTTTATTGTCCCGGTACATAAAAAGGGCAGCAAGTCTGATATATCGAATTATAGTGGTACATATTGCTAAGCTGAGTGCTATTATAAAGATTACTGAAAGAATCATTAGTGACCAATTGAAACAGTCGTTAAAGCTTGTTGTCAGTCCTTTCCAACATGGTTTTGTTAGAGGCAAATCCATTACAACTAATCTTTTAGAATCTTCTACTTTTGTAAATATTGGTTTTCAGTCAGGTTGCCAAACTGATGTCATTTATACAGTGTTTAGTAAAGCTTTTGATAGTGTATCACAATCAGCTTTTATTTAAATTAAAAACAATAGAATTTTCTCCGTCTCTTTTTACTTGGATTGAGTCATACTTATCCTGTAGAACACAAAAAGTATTATTTAACAATTGTTTGTCTAGAACTATTTATTGTTCAACATATTGTCTATTAATCAGGCCCATACACTACTGTATGCTGATGATGGCCGCTGGTGATTGGAACGCTAAGCATCGCCTCGGGGGATCCAGACTTTCAACGCCGAAGGTAGAGAGCTGTTTGACTGTATTGTAAACTTAAATTTCGAGGTGCTTGCAACAGGAGGGCCCACTTACTACCCTTATGATAGCACTCTTCATTCTGATGGTCTGGACTTTGCAGTATATACTGACATTCCATCCAGCCGACTGCGCATCTTTGACTCTAGGGATCTCAACTCTGATCATTTACCTCTCATTGTGCAGTTTTTCTGCGGGCATCTGAAGCGGAGACTGCTGCCGCCTAGAAAAGTTTCTCAACCTCAACTGGAACTTTGCTCTAATGAAGACATGGATGATGCTGCTGAATTGTTCACTCGACATACTCGTATCTTTAAAGCGACTGAATTTGCAACTCAAAATCAACCTTTATAGAGTCTTCCACATTTTAATTGGCGTCCTTTAAATACTGAGCTATTGGACTTGGTTAAGCTTAAGCGCAGACTTCGTCGTCGTTTTATGCGAAGCCGTAATTAGCGTGATCGTTTGGCATAGAAAAGTGCAATCGGCGAACGCAACCGAGTTTCTCTGCTCTGGGTACCGGGTCACAACATTCCAGGAAATGAGCTGGCGAACAAGCTTGCCAGAAAAGGAGCGGCAACGCTACTGATTGGACCTGAGCTTTGATGTGCCACGGAAGTAATCAGCAAGGAGACGAATATACGGAAAGAACGATGCTGTGCTATGAGCCAATTACTAAGACAAGCAAAGTTACTTCAAGAGAGTTATAACCCGAGCAGATCGAAAACCATGCTCCAACTAGGTAGGAACCAACTAAGAATACTGACATAACTGCTAAAAGGACTCTGTAGACTGAAGAAACACTTCTATGTTCTGGGTATAGAAAACTCACCCGAATGTAGATTATGTGACTATGAAGAGTATACCCCTCTTCACACTCTCGCTGAATGTGAAGCTGTAGCTAGAAACAGACTTCAGATGCTAAGTAATCACTTTATTAAATAGGATCAATAGAATAGATTGGATCCTAGGAAAGTACTAAGAGTCATTCAGCACATAGATTTAAGGCAGGTCACCTAACTAAGAGGGACACACAGTAGATCTTTTAGGTCGCAGGTTTATATGCCCTCACTCTCAATAATAATAATAATAATATAACAACTTTGAAAAAAGGTATTGAAATAATTAAATTGGGGGGCCAAATTCACCCTTGACAAAAAGTTAATGAAATTGATTGCCTACGCGTAGCCATCACCACTTTTGTAAAAAAAACTAGAAAAAACGTTAACTTCGGTCAAACCGAAGCTCTAATACCATTCACACGAAATTTTAAATAGTATTGTAAAACATAAAAGTGGGGTTTATATAGGGGCTACCTCAAAAAGTGAGCGGTGCACGTCCACTAGTAGATGTGTATAAAACGATGCCGCCATATCGAATTTCAAGTTGATAAAAGTGAGTTTAAAAGTGAATTTATATGGCCCTACCTCAAAAAGTGGCAGGGATTTGTATATGTATATGAACGGTTATCCACTAAAATCCACCAAATCAAATTTCAAGCTAATATTGATTTAAAAGAATAATTTTTTCATAAAAAACACAAAATTGCACGGTGGTTTAGTAGGGGGGCTACCCCAAAAAGTGGGCGGGATACGCCCATTAGTCCATGTTTGTTAAGCGGCTGTCTATAAGAAGGCACCATATCGCATTTCAACCTAATATTGACTTTAATAAAGTAGTTTTCATACAAAAAGTCAAAAGTGAGCAGTAGTTTTGTATGGGGGCTACCTCAAACAGTGGGCGGGTCCCACCCATTAATATATATGTCAAGCATCCGTCTACTAAAAGTTACCATATCAATTATTAAGTTGATATTGACTACAATAAAAAAGTTTTTCTTACAAAAAGTCAAAAGTGGGCGGTGATTTTGTATGGGGGCTACCCCTAAAAATGGGCGTGGTGGGTCAATCTTGAAACTCTATTAAACTGCAATAAAAATAAGTGTATGTGCACAATTTCAACTAGATAGCATTCAAATTGGTTTCCAAAAAATGCGCAACAACATACAGACGGACAGACGGACATGGCTAGATCGACTCGTCTCGTCGTCGAGCAGATCAAGAATATATATACTTTATGGGGTCTACGATGCCTCCTTTAATACGTTACAAACTTTCATACAAACTGTAATACCATTTCACACGATGTGTGAATGGTATAAAAATATTTAAAAAAACAAGGACAAACGTTAACTTCGGTTGAACCGAAGCTCTTATACCATTCACACGAAATTTAAAAAGTATTGTAAATATAAAAGTGGGGGTTTAAATGGGTCACTAGTAGATGTGTATGAAGCGATGTAGTAGATGTGTAAGATGCGGCCATATCGAATTTCAAGTTGATATTGAAGTTTTCCACCTAATATTGACTTTAATAAAGAAGTTTTCTTACAAAAAGTCAAAAGTGGGCAGTAGGTTTGTATGGGAGCTACACCAAATAGTGGGCGTGGCGGGACAATCTTGACACTCTATTAAACTACAATAAAAAGAAGTGTACGTGCAAAATTTCAACTGGATAGCATAAAAATTGGTTACCAAAAAATGCGCAACAACATACAGACGGACATGGCTAGATTGGTTCGTCTCGTCGAGCTGATCAAGAACGTATATACTTTATGGGGTCTACGACGACTCCTTTAATGAGTTACAAACCACCCCAAAAACATGGTTTTTGAACGCTTCAACTGCTTCTTCGGCACTTGTAAATCGTTGACCACGCAGTTTACCTTTGATACTCGGGAAGAAGAAGTCATTGGGTGCCAAATCAGGACTCTACGGAGGATGATTCATTAATTCGACGTTTTGACTGCTCAAAAATGCACGGTTGGTTTTACGAATTTCTCCGAAGACTTCCGGCAAACAAATGGTCGTGTACCACTTAGAATTGACAGTCCTACGTTGCTCAAACGGAACAGTGGTTACATGATCCATTCGGCCGAAGAGACAGGCGATCATTTGCTTCGCTGTGCTTCTTCCACGAACCACTTTTGTTGGATTTGGCTCGTCTTGGAATACCCACACGGTCGATTGCGGTTTTGTTTCCGGCTCATACGCATATATCCATGATTCGTCACCTGTCACGATTTTATTCACGTCTTTTGAAGCACCACGGTCGAACTTTTTAATCATTTCCTTTCACCAATTGACGCGAGACTTCTTTTTGAGCGATTGATAAATTATGGGGTATCCAACGAGTCTAAATTTTTTTTTACAGCTAGTGTTCATTCAAAATCGAATGTATTGAAGTGGAACTAATGTGCAAGGATGCCTCTATCTCACGTCACATGACGATCTTGCATGATCAGTTCACGCTTCGATGTTTTTGGGCACAGCAACCGATTTTGGACGACCTTCAAGGAATTCGTCGGCGATCGAACTGCGACCACGATTGAATTAACTATACCAGCGATATACTGTGGTTTTTGATGGTGCTTTATCGCCATACAAAGAACTGAGTTCATCGACACATTCTTGTTGAGATAATCCACGTCGAAAGTTGTGAAAAATAATCCAACGAAAACCTTCTCTTGAAATTTCCATTTTTTGGCCAAATTGCTTTTCTTAACTCATTGTAAACAAAACAAATAGCAATTGTACATCAAAACTTTGTGAGTACGTTTATACCAAAAAATGTAAAACTTTATTATGGTGTTGCCCGATTTTAGATTTTGACATTAGTGTTGCCAGTTCCCGAAATACAAATAGCAGCCCTCGTATTAAAACACACTTGGGGAATTTATTTCTTAAAAATGATATTGTCCAAATGTAAACCGTTGCGGGAAGTCGGTTGTTGCCGTAAACTTTAGATTTGACATAACCCCACAGGAAAAAGTCCAAAGGGGTTAAATCGGGACTTCGTGGAGGCCAATTTATGTCACCTCTCCTGGAGATCAATTTGCCAAGAAAAATTTCATGAACTCGTGGTAGACCCTGTCGGACGTGTGTGTTGCTAAAAATGCGGAGCAATGATAATCTATGCACGTTGAAATCAACAGCACGCTTCCGAATCGAAAGGTCCGGATTTTGATTTTTCCAGCGTTGAACCGGTCTCTTTAAACTTCTCGACCCATTTTCTAATGAGTCGAGGGCTGTCGAATACTGCAGAATTTTCTACGCGCTACAGTCGCTGAATTACCGTTTTTGTAAAACGCACAACGAACGGCCCGCTCCATAGCGACTAAATTCCCAAAAGCTAGGCTACCGATTGACATACCCCTCGCGCCCCTCGGAATAGTTGCGTTCAATCAGCAAGTCAAATGTGAACTTTCTTTTTAGGGTGTACAGGGTGTACAATAAATTTTACATTTTTATATGAATATTAAATTTTATATAAGTGGTATTTAGCGACATTACAAATTATTAGAATTTATAGCAGACTCAAAGTCTAATGGACCTTGCTTCCGCTATAAATACTATTATATTATTTGTTTGTGGGAGTGATTTGTATGGGTGGTACCTCAAAAAGTGGTGGGGAAACACCTATTGATATACATATATGTGAAGAGTCCCTTCATAAGAAGCCACCATGTCAATTTTTAAAGTGATATTGACAGCAATAAAAAAATTGTCGTACAAAAAGTCGAAAGTGGGATAGTAGTTTGTATGGAGGCTACCCTAAAAAGTGGGCGTTGCATGTCAATTTTGATACTCTGTTAAACTACAATAAAAAGAAGTCTATGTACCAACTTACAACCGGATATCTTAAAAATTGGTGCCCAAAAAATGCGCAACAACATCCAGGCGGACAGACAGACGTACATGGCTAGATCGACTCGTCGAGCTGATGAAGAATATAATACTTTATGGGGTCTACGATGCCTCCTTTAATGCGTTACAAACGGACGAACTGACAATACTATTCAAACTCTGTGTGAATAGTATAAAAAGAGTGAAGTTAGTACCACTGTTGAAATTTTTTTTTTTGTAATTGATTGCCCATTCTTGCCTGTCAATTGCCCACCAATTCGTTTGAATTGCCTGAGAGAGATTTCAAACAGGGTGATGCCTTATCGTGAGACTTTTTTAATTTCTTGAATGAGTGCATCCTAAGCCAATGGAAGGTTTAGAAACCTGAACTCGAGCTTAAGATGGCAACATACTTCGGATTGCCAGAGACTGACGCCGGCGCGCACTAAACTACACCGAAAGGTACGTTTTCCTATGTGCTGCATTGACCGATTGACTGTTGTAGAGCCACATAAGTAAGTAAGGGTCGCTAACAGAACCAATAGAGCTCCCACATATCGGCTATGTTTTAATAATTTAGTAGTACGCTTTGCACGATTGTATTCGATTCATACTTACAAAGTATTCACGCATGGCTCTGTTATGTGCGTGTAAGGTTAAAAAGATAATGAGGACATATTTTTTCATTACATATATACGTACATAGTAGATCATTCCAAAACACTCGTTTGGAAAATTCCTCAAACCATATATATTATTGTCTTCACTTGGTTCTATAAAAAGTATTGCAAACGAAATGTTTCAAACAATTTTAAATTGTGGAAGTCTACAAAAAACGACCAAAGCGAATGAAAAGACAAGACAAATAACACAAGCATACACTTGCATATCTTGTTGTTATTGTTGTTGTAACTGCTTGGTTTGGACTGCATCAGGAAATATATACATACAATTTATTTTATTATATTATAAATGGGTATCGTGCAAAGCGATTTTTTTAATACGAGAGAAAGATAGACCGAAATGTAACCCTAGGTGCCAAGGCCCAGGAAAGAAGCAACATCTACTGATCGTAACCAGAGGTCTAAAGGACTCAATTGAGTCGGACGGGACGGGCAATTAAACAAATGAATTGTATCGTGCGGTGATTGACCGCATTCGGCGCAGCATTTAGTATTTGTTATCCCAATTCTTTCCCTGTAGCACTCGAGCATATTGCTCCATCCGGATCTCAACTGTACAAGTTTACAAGGCAGATGTTTTTCGCTCTCATTAATAGGAGGTGGCCTTCCACCTAATACTACATTGCCCCTATAAGAGCGTATAGATACTTCAATTGCATCTTTGTGCAATTGAGCCCTTCCAGAATTATAATCATATTCCTCTATGCTACTATCAGTAATAAAACGATTGATACTCGTTTTATAGGTCCATGGTTCGGATGATGACTTCTGTACGCACCTAACAAGAACTGCTTCGAAAGCAGCTCATTATGTTGAAGAACAGGTAACATCATCGCTTCTTCATGCAGATGGTCTTCGTGGGTCAACTGCAGATAACCAGTGGCAGTCCTCAGCGCACTATTCTGACTTCTTTGCAGGCATTGCCATTAAGTCTTACTTATAAAAGGTGTCAAGACGGGAGCAGCGTAATTCCAGACAGAACGTCAGATATCAGACGTTCACGTCCGAGGATAAAATGGAACAATCGTCTGCATAGCTCACCAGTTTTATATAGGGAGGGGAAGAGGCATCTTGCCAAATAAAGGTTGAACAGGAGAGGAGGGAGAACCCCACCCTGCGGAACACCCATCTTTAACTTTAGATATCCTGACCTCACACCCCCGAACTCAACGTATGCCCTTCTACCGTTAAGATAGTTCAATAGCCAGCGTTTTGTTTTATCAGGTAGTGAGGTGGAGTCCAGATCTTGAAACAAGATCGCATGATCAACTGTATCAAATGCCTTGTTCAAGTCTAGAGCCACCATTACTGTACGTTCGCATGGCCTCGGCTTGTTGACTCCATCAGCTATAAAAGTGGTAATTTCATTTAAGGCTGAAGTCGTACCACGACCTTTCCTTAAACCATGCTGGAAGCATTAATGAATCAAGAACTTTCACTACAGGTGAAAGAAGCGAAATGCGCCTATAAGAGGAACCAAGTTCAGCTTCACTGCCAGGTTTCAAGAGAGGTACAATACTTGCTACCTTCCGTACGTCAGGGACAATTAGTTGAGAAACGGAAAGGTTTAACACATGCGTGAGATATACTACCGCTATAGGCATAAGGTGCTTCAGCATCAGCATTGAAATGCCGTCTGGGCCGAGTGACTTGGATGATTTTGCTTTCCCTATAGCAGCTGAAACCTCCTCATATGTAAAATCTACCAAATCTTCATGTCCTTTTTTCTTCCTAATATGACGAATGGATATACACTTTAACCTATTCTGCTGAGAAGACTTCGCGAACCCGAGTCACAATTATCCAAGTGTTCTAGCCATTTTGCCTTCCTATGCTCCGCAACTTGATTATTCACATTGTGAGATAACAAGGCAATACGACTGTCACTTGGATCATTGGCACGAATTTCATCACGCAAGGTCGCTAAGCGTGCAGCTTCTGCAGGAAAGTGGTGTGATTCACCTCTGTTCAATATTGCATATCTCATCCGCCTCTTTCTCACTTTAGCTGCTGCTCTGTTTGCACGCTAAGCTGAATGCCCTGAAACATTTTTTTTATCTTCCTGCATATGAGCATAAATAGAAATGTATTGTACATATGTGCACATACATGCTGGCAGAAGAATTATATTCATCTTACTGTACAATCTACAAAATATTAACTGAAGATTTGGGTAATATAAAGGTGTGTGCACGTTTTGTTCCACATCAGTTAAATGATGATCAAAAAACCGTTCGAGTAGTCAATGAATTTTTGATGAAAAAACAGATTTGTCTCATCGACCACCCTCCGTATTCGCCTGATGTATCACCGTGCGATTATTTTCTCTTCCCAAAAATGAAAACTGCAATGAAAGGAGCTTTTTACGATGACATTCCAGCCCTACAAGCAGCCGTGACACAGGTGCTAAAGAAGATCCCAAAAGCGAGTTTAAAATGTCTATGGATAAACATTGTATTGAGTATTGAAATGGATCGTATTTCGAATAAATATTAGCTTTGAAACATAATACCATGCTTGTTTTATTTTATAACTAAAAAGTTCAGCTATTTTAAGATCGCCCGTGTATGTATGCATATGTGCAACTGCATCAATCATACCATGGTACAATAATAATTAGTCTACCATGATGCATGCATACTAGAGCAAAAAGTATCCTATTCATATTTGGAATAAAAAGGAGGAAAAGCGAGGAAAGAGACATACTCAAGTGTATGGCTTGTTCACTCTTGTTTGTTTCCATTATAACTGAATTTTTTTGACTGGAAGTATTAGCTTCAATACACTAAGTAACATACAGGTGGCGCCACCCGAAAAGACCAAGCACCAAGCAGATCACAAACGTTCGTTAGGACACGTATGAGCGATATTTAACTACCTCTGATTCAATCACGGCGACAGAAAAACCACTGATATCAGTTACTACTCGAAATTGTAAATGTCAGTAATTGAGTACCATTTGTTTCTCACTAGAGATGAGCTAGTCAGTGATTTTTCAGTAGCAGTGATTATCGTGACTGCTACTTTCAAATCGCTGTGATTTTGAACTGCTACTGCGATCGCTGTAACAATAAAAAGCAAAAAAAAACCTATTTTATCTATTTATTATATTAACACGAAACTAATTTCTCGTCAAATTTTACTTTAATATAACTTTATTTTTAACAATGATTATATGAATAAAAAAAGGTATATATAAATGACACTTTCTGGAGAGGATTCGTCTAAAATGGTACAAAAAACTATTCGAAGGAGTGGGAGATAGTCGAAAACATTACGCTTCCGCAACTGGATATGGGCTCCTTACAAAAATTGAGGCGGGAACAGGGTATTTTAGGTAGTCACCTGATTTGTAAATATATTATAGTGCCAACTATTGTTGATTGCAGCGCGCATTCCAAAAACCCATTGAAACATGTATATACCAGGATTGATCAAGTGACATATACAATTCTTTGAGACTAATTCCATACTTCAAGAAACCGCCATCAGTTTCTGGAATATCATCTTTATTGTGACATTTTCTGGAGAGGATTGTCAACTATGTTAAAAAATTTTCAATTTAATATTTTTACGCATTTTTTAATGCTTTTTTTGTGTTAAACGTTTTTATTTTACGTTTTAAATACGCGACATATTAAATTTAATTGTCGGTGGCAGTTTACTGGTATATTAACTAATACGAGTATGTCGGAGTGCTTTAAATGCATAAGCACTATACGCGGCGAAACTGGCATTCGTTGTGATGGCGTACGTTCTAAACTATTCCATGTGGCACCAAAGTGTTCGGGTCTACACCAATATAGCGCAAACATTTTGGGTACTAATCCCATGATTAAATTCATGTGTGAAGACTGTGCTACTTATATTCAAAATGTTGACTTAGTACTACGAGAAGTACAAGAACAAGTTAAAGTGAGCGCGCGTCTCTTAAGTGAATACAAAAGTGAATTTAATGATGCGCTAAAAATAATCAATACTGAAATCAAACAATTGTTGGAAGTGGTTGAATATCGTTATGTTGAACGTGTAAAAAACCTTGAAGCATCGCGGGTAGATTTCAATAAACTTTTTGATAATTTAAAGAAGGTCTCAGACAATGTCGATGCATTAAAGCAGCAGTTTATAAATATGTCTGCTACTAATGAGAGTGTTTGCAAATAGATTAAAATCATACGGGAAGACAACATCAAAAGCAAAGTCTACTCATTCTTATGCAGACATAGCAAAACTTAATGTTAAAAATAAAGATAAAGTCGTGCCTAATGTGGTTAAGAAAATTCCATTGATTGTACGTCCAAAAAAGTCTCAAACGTCGGTGGTGACAAAAAACGACTTGAATGCAAAAGTTAACCCGGTTGACTTAAAAATTAAAAATGTTTCCGACAGACAAAACGGTGTCCTTGTTATAGAGGCTGTCTAGAGGCTGAGAGTGAAGCTGATCGCGAAATAATTAAATCAGTGATTAACGAGAAAATCGGGGATAATTATAATCTGAAAGTACATAGTAATATTAACCCTAGAGTTAAAATTATTGGAATGAAAATTAAGCACGAAGATAGTGAACTCACAGACTTAATTAAGAACCAAAATGCTTGTCCAGATGGCAAATCCTTAAAATTTATTAAACAGTTTGAAGTTAAAAAACCTGTCGGCAACCATTACAACGCTATATACTATGAAATTAACCCGATTGTGTTCACTAATATCTTAGCGTCACAAAAAACAAATATAGGGTGGGAACGCTGCAAAGTGTATGATGGTGTTGACGATATGTGCTGCTTCAAATGCAAAGGATTTAATCACATTTCTGCTAAATGCAAGAGTGAGGAAGTCTGTGTTAAGGGCCATGGGAATCACAAATCGTCTGTTTGTGAAAAAGAACCAATAAATAAATGCATAAATTACGTCCGCGTGAATAACAAATTTAATATGGGGCTTGACGTAAACCATTCATCGGTATCGCCATCAGCTAGTTTAACGCGTCATTTTTCTATATGTTACCAAAACGTTCGTGGCCTTAACACTAAATTAAATTCGGTTTATCTCAACAGCATGTGCATTTGACGATCTGGTTTTTTCAGAGACTTGGTTACAACCAGAGTTTGTGAAGTTTTAAGTAGTAAATTCTCTGTTTATAGATTTGACCGGGTTGCTAGACACGGTAGTGGTGTCCTAATTGCTGTTAACGTAAAATACTCGTCCGAACAATCTGTCATTAATGTGGGAACCATGGATCTAACATAGAGAGCAACGCGCAGCGGTCGTCTGTTCTTTCGCTCTTGCCATTCTGTAGATTTTACAGTCTGCTGATTTGCAGTTTTGCTCTTTGCAGCGGTGTGATATGCATCAAGTGTCAGTGAGCAGTAGTGGTAGTCGGCATCAGAATCTCGCTTCGCACACATCAAACCCGTATTTTGCTTAAGTTGTCATTGTAATTCGAGTTAAATAATAAACTATTGTAAGTGAATCTAATCCTACATATATACTAATAAAATATAAACTAAAATAGGAAACAAGTCAAAGTGAATCTAATCCTACATTAATAATATAGATCATTTTTAATTCGTTGCAGTAAAAATTAAGATTATTTCGTCAAACTTTTTTATTTCGTGTTTCTATATCCCGCCAAACTCTTCAGAGCATATTTATGGCTCTCATGTTGAGCTTATTCAACAATTTTGTTCACAAATGCATGACAATGACTCGTGCTGTGTTATAGGTGTGTTTAATCTTCCAAACATTAGTCGGTTTAATTCAAATGACTCTTTGTTTCTTGAGACAGTGGGCATAGATGCAAATTCGACCCGTTTTCTGAGAGATAAAAACAACAAGCAGTTGGATTTGGTTGGTAATTTTTCAGTCGCCGTGATTCAATCACAGGCAGTTGTCTATCGCCAAACTGATATATTGTATCGTACACGTAATATTTACAGACGAGTACTTCATATTTAATAATGCTATTTACGCACTTGTTTTGAACTCAATCTTTTTACTTCGTTCATCTGGTTTGTTTTACTTGAGTGTAAAATAAAATATTTCTTTCTTATATTTTCTTGGGTTTTTTATATCTAATCCTTTCTAGAAAATGACATAAAAATACAACTCTTACAGCATACTATTGCGGTTTCACGTAGTAATGCCTTAGTCTTTACAAGTTGTAGTGAAGAAATGGCACTTGGTCAATCCTGGAAAGAACTATGTGAAAAATAGATGATCCAGTCAATTTTTGGAATCGGACATGAATCAGCAATAGTTGGCACTAAAATAAATTCAAATCCGATGATTTCCTAAAATACCATCTTCAAGCTTCAATTCCCAAAATTTTGTTAAGGAATACTTCTTCTGTTGTGGGAGCCCAATGATTGAGACTGTATCCAACACGCTCCTCTTGCCTTTTAGACCATTTTAAACTAATCCTCTCCAGAAAATGGCACTAAAAAGAAGATATTCAAGAAACTGACTGCGGTTTCCTGAAGTATGGCAATAGTCCTGAAGAATTGTAGTGAAGGTACGTTACTTGGTCAATCCTGGGAAGGATAATGCGGGATATACATTTTCCAATGGGTTTTTGGAATGGGCGCTGCAATCAACAATAGTTGGCACTGGAATATACACAAATCAGGTGACTACCCAAAATACCATGTTCCCGCCTCAATTCCCAAGATATTGTAATCCTGTTGAGGAACCCTAATGATTCCGACTATCGACCACACTTTCGAATGGTTTCTTGTACCATATTAAGTCAATCCTCTCTAGAAAATGTCACTAGATATCGATTTGGTGGCACATCTGGCTATCACGCTTGTTGGATACTACAAAAACATTTAAAAATTCGCCTGATTTGTACACACGCCCCGATGATAGTCGCAGACGATGCGGCTAAAGATTAATTTTACGAGCGTTGTCACTCTTGTGATGGAATTTTGCACTATCGGTCTTGGCAGATGATAATGTAGTCACACCATATGTCATCATCTGTCTAGACGACTAGATAACATTAGAATCAAGTCTTAAGGACTATTAAAATTATCTACAGTAATGATAAATTAAGAAATGTTCGAGTGCATACACTATGACGAGACATGTAATAAAATGAAACAAATCCTTAATATTATAAACGCGAAAGTTTGTATGGATGTGTGGATATGTGGATGATTGTTACTCTTTCACGATTGTTACTCTTAATCGCGATTTTAGTATTTTTGTATGAACAATTTAATTACCCGAGGGGTCATGAAGAAGGGCGAAGTGGAGAAATGGGGCAGGGAAAAGGAGCAACGCGCCAGGTACTAACTAGTAAAATATGTATTTAATATCAATATGTTAAAGAATCGGATTCAGCCGTTTTTAATAGTTATCACATGTGCTGACCAAATGTCCGCATGCGTAACTGATAAGTAAATATGCACTCATAAAATGTAAGATGCAATTAAAAAAGGATAGTCGACTTCGCCGCAGATCAGAACATGGTAATCAGTAGCACCAGATTTCCACACCTTAACATACACAAGGCTACTTGGCGCAGTATCGATCAAAAAACTGGTACGAGGTCCCTACATCGATTTGTACCACTACCTTGTGGCAGCCACGGTACGCCCCATGCTCAGCATGGTGCATGCCGCACGTCCCAACACTCAACCAAATCCACCAGACCTGTGATGAACTCTTGGTATGACGAGGAGTATTGTCAAGCTACTGCAGAGAAGAACGCCGCTTACAAACGAACTCTGCAGTCAGGAGCTACGCGACCTGTTAGAGTGCGATATCGACAGAAACGTAGAGAAGAGAAAGGAAAGTATATATTAATGGGTATCTTTATCAGTATCGGAAACTGAGTCACCAGACTCAGTTTCCGATACTCCACCCTATTCACCTGATATCTACAGCGGTGTACCGCAACTTCATTCACAACGCGTCAACACTCTATGATTCAATCTTAATTAAAACTCCAATTCAATAACAATGTCTCCTCTCTGACTCTGACTCAAAACACACATGACGATGCACTGCATTATTTTTTTCATCAGATCTAGATGGCGGCTGAGCGAAACTAGTATATGTAACTGTAATTTTGCAACGCAAGATCAGAAACTGAATCCGTATTTTTTTGTTGTTATCTAAAATGTTCGCTGTGAGATGCGTTAAGAGTACCATTGTCACCGCAACTGCATTTTCTAACCATTTAAACACCGCCCGTCCGTTAACGTATCTCGCTGCGTCCCACGTTAACGAATGCCGAAGATTGTTTGCCAGGCAGCGCTCCAAGTCAAATAGAGAAAATAATGTGAATAAATGAGAAACACAATACACGTCGCTATTTACTATGGAAACAGTGCCGGATTTTATTACAGATTTTTTATTAATTTGGAGGGAAGCATGTGTTGTTTAGTTATATAAGTTAGTTCTTGATTTCTTTATATCAGCGCGTACCTTCTGCTCTACCAACACATCACAAAGAACGAGTTGCAATAAATAAATATACTTCGGATTTTGTCGAAGTACTTCATCGCAAGTGTAATCTGTCCGAAACAATCTTATATCTTATATAGATATCAGTGCAAGATCTTTTGAGACGTTTCTAATAGGCATATGTGCGAACGAGACCAAAACAATATTCAGGAATTCTGAAGGCAGAGTTCAGTTCTTACTATGTAAATCGTAAATGTTCTGCTCTTATGGCAAGACACGTGGGTGATTCTTGCATATTATATATGTGGTTTGAGTTTACGACAGCTTTCCTCCCAATAAACTTACTACTGATACTTTTCAAAATTTATGTGAGGGGTATTAGAGCTTAGCTACTTACCGCTTGCCATTCTCCAGCATGTTAAGGAATTCATCTTGAGGAACTTCCTTCCCTGGAACAAGATTTGGTAATTCACCCCGTGAAAACATTTCAAAGAGTGTTACTCCATATGACCAAACATCAGATTGATATGAGAATTTTGATGTTTTAATAGATTCAGGAGAATACCTGTGATAGTAAGCACGAAGTCACGTAAAGTTATTTTGTTGCAATTTTTAAATTATTGACACCTACCATTTAATGGGTATCTCACGGACGCTACGCGCAATGTAATAACCATCTGAGTCGGCTATTTGTGCGAGGCCAAAGTCAGAGATTTTCACACAATCACGATCGACTAATATGTTACGCGCGGCTAGATCACGATGTATAACCTCCTTGCTGCGCAAATAATTCATGCCCTTTAAGATAATTCAGCAAACAAATATAGTTAGTAAGCAAAATTTATATTAAACCACTTATATCTAATAACTTACCTCCGCTATGTCTAGTGCAAATAACAGCAGCTTCTCGTTAGTTAGATTGGGTTTGCGCGACGTCAGGTAGACTGTAAACGAGCCAAACTCAAAATACTCCATTATAATTGAAATCGGTTCGTCAATCCAATACTTGAACTTGACAACATTCGGATGATCAAGCGCCTGCATAATTTTCATTTCCCGCTCGAAATCATCGTTCAGTTTTTTCATCTGATAGGACTTTAATTTTTTAATAGCTACTTGCTCCGATGGACGATTATCGTTATAGTGTATTTCTCCGCGATAAACAGTTCCATAATGGCCCTGTCCGATTTTGTCCTTCTCTTTGTAGATAACTTTGCCATCGTAGATCTGCAGTACTGAAGGTGTGTCCGGAAAAAAGTCACAAAACGCACCGTTTCGCATTTGCTGGTGATTGTTTAAACCATTGCCGTCACCACCGACATCTATTGTGCCTGAGTTTCCAAACGCTTGCGACATCTTCAGTGCCAACCAACCCGCCTTCCATAAGTGAATCTGTCAAATTATTTAAAAATGTAAGATTTTTGATGCTTCCATTGTGTTGAATTCGTACCATTGAATGCAACTACACAATTTATTAATTATATTATTTGTCCATAGAGAACAAACGATTCAGTTACTTACATGGATCCCCATTCGTGTTGCACGTGTCCGGTGTGCACTCCGTATAATTACGCAGCAGACCATTTTGTATTTCATTCAAACGTGCAAATATAACTTGATGGTTAAAACGCTTATCGGGTTCTTCAGACCACCCGTCCATCATCGTCTCATACATCTCCTTGGGACACTGTGCCTCATCAAGAGGCTCTAGTATGCCTCCAAAGTTTTTAAAATTAGCGCGAAGCTGGACAGTGCTTAGTGGCCCAGGTGATCTTCCGCGCGCAAATATTTCCCAAACAGTTGTCGCGAAAGCCCATAATTGTGTGGACGAGTCTTCTTTAGCTTCATGTAGTTTTCCGTGATATTCCAAAGGAATCCATGGCAACCTGTCCGATGGATATAGTAAGAGGAATACATTATAGCTACTGACAAAAGCGACTACATACTCATCATTATTATAAGGCCTTGGAAAGCCAGGGTCATTGATTTTGGCCTCCAGTATGTTGTTCCGTGGATCGTATTTCGTAACATACAGATTTACGCATCGTATGAAGTTGTGTTTTTGGTCATTATCTTGCTGATAAGAAAAAAGTACAAAATTTTCACTTAGTTTGTAGTTGATAATTAATAAATTTTACATGTGTATGTTCGAGCTTTATTGGATGTTTATATAGGGTGAGCTATCACCGGTTTATTTTTAAATAATACGTCATTATAACATTCATAACAACGCTCAAACTCAGTAATATATATCCGCGGTACGAAATGAATACGTTTACGAAATTTTGAAACCGTACCTGACCAAGATGGGATAAAAGATTAAATGTTATGATAAATAGAAACAAAATTGTCTAATAATTTCCTGACTTTTTCAATCATTAGAAGTGTGTGAATGAATTTTCATTGGTCGCATCTTCGTGGTCTATTGAAAATATCCGCTTCAATTTTACTTTTAGTCAATCTCGAGAATTTATTTTTCAGATAGTCAGTAGTTCAAATTTTATGTTTAATCGAAATGTTAACACTATTGAAATCTTAGGGAACTTCAATCAACCATTTTTCATCGAAATGTAAAAGTTCAAGTCAAGGCTCATTTCCTACACATAGCCATGGGCACAATTATTTTGACAAACCCTGCTTTTGACTATCGGTTTATTATGTTTTGTTGAACTCTGTAAGATAACGCAATTATTTTTTTTTCTAAAAACAAAGTGCATATCAACGAGAATATGTATGCAAAGTCTATAACTTTACTCACACTCGTTCTGTTGATATAAAAGCAGACAACGATTTTTGTTTATGCAAAATTATTTTGACAAATGAATGTACTAAAAAAGCACGGCTTTATTGTAACATAAAGATTAATATTGAAAACAATAAATTTGTGTTTTACTAAATAGAAAGTAAAGCCCTCCTTGGCTTGAATAACCTTTTGGAGGCGTCGAGGTACTGAATCCACGAATGATCCCAGATAGTCAGTCAGGATCTTATTTCAAACGGAAGTCTCTTCAGTAATGGATTTTTACGCCAAATTTTCAATAACGTTTTTTGGGTTCAAAGGGGGATGGTATTAGTTTCGTATTAGTACCATCTCAAGTCGACTCATAGGTGTTGCCACCGCCACGTGGTGTTCCCCGGTAACGTATTCATATAATACGGCTAATTTGAGCGGCGTGTGTCTCCCACATCCCAACTTTTCCCATGTTCCTTTCACTCGAAAGTACCTCATCACATCCTAGACCAGGGGAAGTCTGTAAACTACCAACAGAGCCGGATCAAGATTTCATGTATACCGTGCCGATGATCAGTCTGGCTGAGGGCCCTGTAACTGGTCGCCTCGAAGAGTAGCTATGACCTTATCTGTGTATGGTGGATCTCTGCACAGATGGACATTTTTTCTTCGCAAATCGTGGGCCCAAATTATGAACCAAGCAAACAAAAATATGAAATTACCGCGGGACTGCACCGCGACACAAGCTGCAACGCAGCTTGAAGAGCAGCGTTTGGACGAGGGACGTCCAACAACGGTACGTGACCGTATCCATACGCCGGCTGCTATTTCAGTCAGACCTCGTTATGCAAGACCAAGTATACAGCAGCGTCACCATGCTGAAAGGCTACCAGTACGAACCGACCGAGAGCGGAAAGAACAACGGCAATGACGACCATTGCCGTACGTTCCAAATCTCAAGGTAAAAATTATGGTGCCGCCACCAAAACATCCCAGCAGAATAGGAAAGCTACGCTGGATAGGAGGCCGCTCCTACCACCACCAGGACAGCCAGGTGGTGTGAATGATTCGAAACGTAGATGACTTAGGACTTAGCGGGCGTGAAGTGGTATCTAAGACAGAGAGCAGGGAATGACGCCGGATAGGGCTCGGGACAAAGCGCTGAGCCACAAGACAGTTGTGCAGCCACAACAGTCGGCCAGTAAGCGGCCACGCGGCGGAAAAACGCAGCAGGACTGATGCTGCAAGAACGGAAGGCGGCGACTTACCGTCGACTTCAGCGGCGGCAGCGTTGGTAGCCAGAACAGGAAGCACCGGCAGGAGGCAGATCGCTGTGGAGGGCAGCCAACCTGCAGCCAGCTACGCCAGTGTCGTCAAGTCCGCGAAGGTGACAGTACTATCTGAGGACAATCCTCAAATAATGCTGACACCGGATGAAGTAACGAAGACGCCATCCTGTTTGAGGTGACGAAAGGCTGGGCACACAAAATCAAGTTCGACACTGTAAGGATGAACATACCATGGAGTGGTTGTAGCTGCACACTCCTGTATTAGGGGGCTGGGATAACCATCCACTGAAAGCCGTAATGTGTGACGACATTCCGCCATCGGAAGTTATCCACCTATTCCTCCCCAGAAGTCAGGGGAAAACGGAGGCTTCTGTAGAGGACTCTGCGCATGAGCCGGACACATAGTCCGGAGAAAATCAGCGTAGTCCAGGTGAATGTCCATTACGCCAAAGCGGCGTTAGCGATTATAGCGAGGACATTCACCAACCAACCACTGGGGCTTGCGCTGATCCAGGAACCCTGGTGCCATGAGTACTTTCAGAATTTCTAACACGAGACTGCGTACCGCTATTCACTAAGTTGGAAGATAAGGGCAGATGGAAGCAAGTCGTCATTGCTTCAGCATACTGCGCGGGAGAGCATGCATCACCTCCGGAGGAGATTGAACACCTCCTGCATTTCTGCAATAAAACCTATCCTGGTAGGCTGCGATTCAAAAGCACATAATGAGGCTTGGGGAAGCACGGACACCAATAACAGGGGTAAGTGTCTCCTCTCATCTATATATATAAAAATGAATCTATATTTTTGGTCATCGCATCACGCGTGAACGGATGGAATAATTTCGCTAATTCTTTTTTTGTTGTGTTTATTATTGTCAGGAGAAGGTTCTTATGAAAGAAAAAATTAAGAAAGTTGAGTGGAACATTAGAAAATTTCGAACACCTGCGTTGTAAAAACTATTTGTGAATTATAAGTGGTATTATGTTTTAAGCGAAGTTTATTATTAAGTTTTAAGCCAAAATAGCTGCAAATTGTGCAAAACATTTTATTTGTGCACATCTACTCGGTGGTTAGAGAAGGGGTGGAAGGGACAGGAGAAGAGGGGTAAGAGAATTGGAGGTAGTGCAAAGGAGGAAAGTGGGGCAGAGGGAAGGTGGGGCAGGGGATAGAGCAGCAACGCGTCGGTTTCCTTTTAAAAAGGAAGAAGAGGTAAGGGAATGGGGAAGGAAAAGGTGAGTGCTGGGAAAGGGATAGAAGAGGAAGAGTTGCATGGTGAAGAGTGGCAGGCGTAGAGGGGTAGGGGAATGGGAGGCAGGGTAAGGGGGAAGAGCGGCGGGGAAGAGGGTCAGGGAAAGAGGAGCAGGGGAAGAGGGGTATGGGACGTGGTGGTAGGGTAAGGGGCAGGGGAAGGAAAGGTAGGGGGAAGAAGAGGTAGGGAAAAGGGCAGCAACGCGTCGGGTTCCTTTTAAAAAGGCAGAGGAGGTAGGAAATGGGTGAAGGAAAAGGTGAGTGTTGGGAAAGGGATAGAAGAGGAAGTAGGGCAGGTAGGGAAATGAGATGTAGGGTAAGGGATCATAGATAAGGAGGGGTAATGCCAAGGGGAATGGCAGCAGGGGTGGTTGTAGAACGGGTGGAAGGGACAAGAGAAGAGGGGTAGGAGAATTGGAGCTAGAGTAAAGGGCATGGGGAAGGTGAGCCAGGGGTAAGGTGGGACAGGGGGAAGGAGTGGCGGGGAAAAGAGAGGCAAGGGGAACGGTAGCAACGCGGTACCAGCTAGTTCCTTATAAGTAATCGCCTAACCTATACTAACAAGGGATGCGCACCGACCTTCGTTACCAAGAATAGGCAGGAAGTATTAGATAAGGGTGTGCAACGAGCCGATCGAACATGTTCGAATCAATTCCATTCCATTGGACAAAGAAGTAAAGATGTATTTCAGCGAAAATCTCTGCGGAAAAAATACAAATATAGTGGAATGTTGGAGAAATCACAAGTCTTTGTATCCCTATTATGTATGTATCCCTTGCAAAAGCTTTTTTAAATATACCTGCTACTCAAACAACTAGCGAACGGCTGTTCTCTACTTGTGGCCACATAGTGCGGGCTGAAAGAGCTAAACTGATGACACAACATGTGGAGGAAATCGCTTTTTTGCATGAACATTTTCAATAGGTAAATATTTAAGTTTTGATTATTTATTATTAATTAATTTTTTTGGAATTTTTTTTCAGTTAATTCCGTCAATATTTTTAATTTTCTTTTTATATATTTTTAAAATTATAGTTATCTATTAAAAATCTATGAAAAATATAAAAAAAATAAAAATAAATGTAATTATAATTATAATAATAATAATGAACATTTTTTTTATTTTCTCCGGCTACAAGCATCGAGTTATTGCTGTGCATATTTTTGTTTGCAAAGAATTCATAATTTCTGGCTTACAATGCGGACAATGCACACATTTCAGCCGATCGTATCGAACGACTCGAAAACTCGAACGAACGAACGTTCGAAGCTTTTGGTCGAACCGAAATTTGAGCGCAACTTGCATCAAACATCGATCTTGATCGGTCGATCGCCGCTCGTTGTACACCACTTGTATTAGATGTAACACTCAACACTCTGTAGCATGTCCATGGAAAATGACATAAGGACCTGGCATGTATCACAGCAACCATCCATGTCTGACCATAGGATAATTAGGTTCAAGATACGAGGGGCAGAAGGGCCCTAGAATTAAGTCCTTCCCCATAGGAAACTGAATGAGAAAAGTATGCATCACAATTAACAGATTCCATAGGTAGGCAAAGAGGTAGTGTTCCTAGACACTCCCTGAAGCTAGTGCAAGTGGTGAACGACTTGAATATGGGTTTAATTCAGTCATTTGAAAGTGCTCGTCCTATAACCAAAGATAGGCGTGAACGGGACGGGCGCCTACAAAGACTTAGGGCAAATGTAAGAAAGCTGTACAATGAAGCTATAAGGACGAATCTATAGGAAGTATACACCATACAGCTCACAAGTTACAATAAAGAGATAAGGAAAGCCAAGCGAGGAACTATAGAGGTTTCTGCGAGGGGATTGTAAACACTGCGTCGGCAGCTCGAATATTTCGGACAATGGCCAAGACACAGACTGATGAGAATATCTCACTCCGTAGACCGGATAACTCCTTCACGGAAAGTGAGGAACAGAAAATTCAGCTAATCCTGGCTACCCATTTCCCAGGAGGCACAAGTGATATACTCCAACAAGAGGAGCCGCATGTAAGAGCAAGTAGGGCGAATATAGAATTCGCCAAGTCTGTGAATAGTGAAGGAAAAATAAGGTGGGCAATATCTAATTTTAAAGCCTTCAAATCGCCGGGAATAGATGGAATATTTCCAGCTCTACTGCAGAACGGGGAAACAGATATACTCCCAAAACTGCAGAAAATGATGATCAGTATACAGGCTGATGTGAGTATCTCACTTCGTAGACCGGATACCTCCTATACGGAAAATGAGGAACAAAAAATTCACCAACTCCTAGAAACCCATTTCCTAGGAGACACATGTGATTTACTCCAACCAGAGGAGTCGCAGGTAAGAACAAATAAGGCAAATATAGAATTCGACAAGTTTGTGACAAGCGAAGAAGAACTAAGGTGGGCTATATCTACTTTCAAAACCTTCAAATCGCCGGGAGTAGATGGAATATTTCCAGCACTACTGCAGAAAGTGGAAACAGAAATACTCCTAAAACTGCATAAGAATATGACCAGCTGTCTGGCACTACGTCATATCCCAACCCCTTGGAGAAGATCCAGATTTGTCTTTATCCCTAAGGCGGGGAAAAAGGATACCCAAAGCATTCAGACCTATCAGCTTAACATCAGTTTTGTTAAAAACGCTGGAAAAAGTGATAGACAAGCACTTTCGAGAAACAGTATTGCATCAGAGACCGTTACCCCGAGACCAACATGCATACAGGGAGCAATTAAGGCATCCCTTGAAAGGAAGGAGATCACCTTATGTGCCTTTCTGGACATTGGTGGAGCTTTTGACAATACAAGTCGCACGACAATATGTAATGCACTAGTAGATAGGGGATAGTGAATTGTATGTACTCATTATTGAGGACAATAACAGCTGAGTCTACAGTGAATGGTACCAGAATTAGGGTACAAACAGTACACAGGGAGAAGGGTACTTTCTCCCCTTCTGTGGAGCATAGTCCTAAACGGCCTACTATGTAGACTAGCCGAGAATGGGATTCGATGCGCGAATGGTATGCAGATGACATCGTCATAATAGCAAGTGGGAAGTTTAAAGAGACACTCTGTGACATAATGAACAGACGACTCAAAATCACACAATACTGGTGCGGTGTGGTGGGGCTTAAGATCAACCCTGCCAAAACGACGTGCCAATCACTAGGAAGCAAAAGTCCCTGATTAAAAGAGATTAGGCTCTCAGGGGTTACAGTAGAACTTAGCAATAATGTCAAATATCTGGGTCACACTAGACAGTAAGCTACTATGGAAAACACACATGGAAGAAACCATAAGAAAATGCACAAAGGCATGCCTAGAGATGAAATGACACAGAGGTATATATTTGATCGGAGTTTTATTATTAAATGGTCCGATAAAAAATCGTGGACGTCAGAAAGTTCATTCGTACTAAAGCCACACAGCACCAAGCAGCATACGGATAGATCCATGACAGAAGATGGTACAGGCCTAGGAGTTATAGGCCCAAGGACTCACTAGTGGGAGTCAATGGGAAAACACACCAGTATCTTCCAAGCAGAAATATGTGCGATAGCACGAAGCTTGTACTTGAAGCACATGGACTATTGGAAAAACTCGGCGAACATAACCGAGTTTCTCTGCTGTGAGTGCTGGGTCATAACAATATTCCAGGTAATGAGCAAGCAAACAACTTTGCCAGACAGACGGCAACGCTATTGATAGGACCTGAGCCGTTTTGTGCAGAGGAGACATACTATATCGGAAGTAATCCGCAGGGAGAAGGATATAGGAAAAGAACAACACTGGGCTACAAGCCAAGGACTAAGACAAGCAAAGTTACTTCTAGGGGGCTACAACCTGAACAGATCGAAAACTATGCTAGGTAGGAGCCAAATGCCCAAATCATATGCCGAGGGATGAATGGTTAGAGGCTAATCTAACCGATAATATGCGAACTCTGGATAACTGTTGCCCTCCATTTTTACTTTGACTTTCTGTGGCATCCGGGTGACCTCCTTTCCCGTCTACTAGTGGGAATTCATATGGAACCAACCAATTCAAACGAGCCTGATGCAGCTCTTAATACATCAACAAACGCGCAGACCTGCACCAAACTGCATGGTGACTGAGGTCATTATGGACTCAGTCATGCAGCCTTCGGGGACGGCACTCCCTAGAGTCAGTGGAGAATTATTAGAGGAAATTCTTTCCTCTGATTCCGATTCAGACAGAACGATTGTAACCGTACCCCAAATCGTCAATCCAGACGACAGTGCACCCCAGCACACTAGTAAACCTGGCTCTGGTCCAGGTTTCACCATTATCTTCTCTAAAGAGATGCGTCGCTTTAAACAAGCGCTGGGCTAACGGCTACTCGAGGGGAAAAAACGAGTATGCCAAAGCTACAGATAAAGAGAGTCTACTCGGAGGAGAGTTCCCCTGGAATTCACCCCACAAAAAAGACCAGGACGACCAAAGGGTCAGCGAAAGCTTCATATAGCCGTATAGAGAGTAGCGTTAAGCTGGGTTTCTTTTCGGCTGACATTAAAAACTGTCCTCTTACAGTAGAGCATATGGCACTGCTGCAAGAGGCAATTATCGATGTCACAATCGAACGTTCGTCAGATGGGATGAAGCCAGAATTCGAGGGGTGTATTCCCCGTAAGAGGTAGCTTCTTCTCGTATGTTCGAACGAGACGGCAACATTGGTTAAAGATAACCTCAGCCATATTAGGCTAAAGGTGAACTTTAACTTAAAACTATTGGAGGAAAATGAGTTTTCACACACATTTGGTTCGTGGCTATTTTCCCCCTAGTGCACTTCTCATAAATGAGAAGGTTCTGGCAACCATTGGGGCCCAGAACAAAATTTCAACCGAGCTGTGGCGTGTGGTACAGAGTACACTACACTACACTACACTACACTACACTACACTACACTACACACTTACAGGGCCCGAAACTCCATTTGCTTTTACCAGTAGATGATGAAGCATATGCGGCCCTAAATACCTTAAAAGGTATTATTGCCAATAGGTTCAGCCATATAAAGCTTAACATCAAAGGGAATAAACTCGGCCATGTGGACGCTTCCGAGTTGGCACAGCAGCAGATGGACCTGCAGCAGCCAGATGTGCAGACGCCAACGGCGGAACCACAGCCTTCCGCCAGTATGGAAGCTGCAGGCGATGGGGCCAATACGGCCCATAAGGGTGCTGCAGGCGAACCTGCACCACGCCAAAGGGGCAACGGCCAGAGTGTGCAATCTCTTCGCCGAGAAGGAGACCACCCTCGCTCTACTTCAAGAGCCTTGGGTGGTGTGTGGCAAAATTCGTGTATTTAACTGCAAAACTGGTAAGTTAATCTACGACCATTTTGCAGAACTGCTCCGTACGGCAATTCTAATTGATAAAAATATCAATTCCTTTCCACTAACAAATTTTATTGCCTTAATATCCGTAACAGCTGTGTTACTGGATATTTCCACAGGAGTAGGCTCCTAGGCAGTTGTCCTGGCCTCAGCCTACTTCCCAGGGGATGAATCAAACGTACCACCGCTTGAGGTGCAGCGGGTAGTAGAGCACTGTCGCGCCCACAACAGGCAGATCATTGTTGGCTACGATTGTAATGCACATCACATCGTCTGGGGCAGCAATGACACCAACCACAGAGGTGAGTACCTCTTAAATTATTTAATGAGATCCCAGCTCGAATTTGCAAATATAGGTTGTAAACCTATATTTATAACAGCAGTTAGACAAGAGGTTCTAGATCTCACCCTAACTATTAGAGGGGTTAAGAACTTCGTTTGGAATTGGCAAGTTTCAAACGAAGTTTCTCTCTCAGACCACCAACATATTCGCTTTGAAATTCCGAGGGCTTTCGATATTCTCTCCAAGGTCTACCTTCCTAGGAAAACAAACTGGCAAATGTACAACCAGCTAGAAGCATCAAAAGTTGGCGCAGTTCCGCACAGCATTAGCTCAACTTGTGAGCTGGAACTGGCCGCGGACCTGCTAAACGAGAAGGTTCCATGGTGGACTGATAAGTTACCGGCCATGCGACGATCGGTTAAGAAGCTTTTCAACCGTGCGAAAAGAGTCGGTAGGTGGGATGAATATAGGTCATCCCTAACCGAATATAACAAGCTTAGTCCAAGCGTGAATCCTAAAGAAGGTACTGTGATGGTTTGCAAACGCTACCGGAAGCAGTCCGTCTCCATAAGGTAATCACAAAGGATAGATACAATGACATCGGACTCTTAAAGAAAGAAAACGGTCTTTATACCAATAGTAGACAGGAATCACCTGCTTCAAGTACATTTTCCTGAGTCAATACTTCAACAAATATCGTTGAACTCTCCCATTATAGACAGACATATAATAAACAGACGGAACTGCAGCCTATCTGGAACCATTCTTGGCAAGGACAAAGTTCGATGGGCGATCAAGTCCTTTCAGCCATTTAAGTCCCCAGGAGGAGATGGCTCTGCTTCAGAGCTGCTTAGATGTCTTGATCGACCCTTTACTACTTCTCATGAGGGCCAGTCTCAACTTGGGTTATATACCTCGGTCATGGATGAAGGTGTCCGTCGTATTTATCCCAAAGCAGGGTAATAGACTCATGAAACTAACCAAATCGTATAGACCTATTAGTCTTACCTCCTTCCTTCTCAAGACAATTGAACGTCTTATTGTTCACCACGTTAGGCAGTCAATCAGCATTTCACACCCCCTTCATGTACACCAATTCGCCTATATGAAGGGTAAATCAACGGTAGGCGCACTGCATAATCTGGTCGGTACGATCGAAAGAACCTTTCCTTCAAAAGAAATAGCGCTAGGTGCTTTTCATGTTGTGCTTTCGATAATACGGGCTATGGCTCCATCAATCGAGCATTTACGCAGAGGGGTATAGATAGCCTCACCATTGCCTGGGTTGAAGCCATTTAAATCAACGTGACATATCTTCTTCTCTTGGTAATGTGACAATATTAGTGACAATATTAATGTGTCAATATTAGGGCGATCAAGGGGTGTCCTCTCGCCACTTCTTTGGTCCTTAATGATAGACGAGCTCCTAATCGAGCTCAGTTCACAAGGGTACAACGTCATTGGTTATGCCGATGACCTTGAGATCCAGGTCTCAGGGAGATTTGGGGATATGGTCTCAAACATGTGTTCAGCTCTTCGGACTGTGACCACCTGGTGTGCCAATGAGGGCCACAGGATTAACCCACAAAAAGCGGTCTTGGTACCCTTCTCAAGGAAGTACAAATTGAATTGAAATACCCACCTCAAAAATGTCCTCAACAGGGCAACAATGGCTCTATGGTCTTGCAAAGCCATGTTTGGCCGAAAGTGGGGTCTCTCGCCAAAGATGATCCTGTGGATCTATACTTCAATGGTGAGACCTATAGTAACTTACGCCACCCTTGTATGGTGGCTTCAACTGCTGCAGACATGTGCAATAAGACAGCGCGACAAACTGCAACGGCTTACATGCCTGAACATGTCCCACTGCTGAAATGGAGGCGATCATCGGTCTACCACCGCTGCTCATTTTTATTCAATTGTCAGCAGCAATAGAGGCTCTGAGACTTCAGACGGTAGACAGTCGGACGCTAGGTGAACTGGGCCTTCTAGTATCCTTAAACTTATCCCTTGGCATTGAAATCTGCCAAGTTTCAGATTGTCTGTCCACGGAACTGCGTTTCGGCAGACGCTTCTCAGTTCTTCTTCTGAGTCGATCAGACTGGGAGGAGGGCAGCCCTGGTACTGGACCATCTACGATCAATTGGTTCACTGATGGTTCACTTACCGATAGATGCACAGGTGCGGTTGTCTTCGGACCCAACACCAGGATCTCTATTGCCAAGGGTGCCTGGCCCACGGTTTTTCAATCTGAGGTCCACGCCATGGAGGTCTGCGCCCGAAATCTTTTGGAAAGTCCCAAAGGGCCAATGTAACCATTCTTTCAGATAGCCAAACGTCTATTGAAGCGTTATCCTCTTGGAACTTCTCCTCGAAACTGGTTCTTCGATGTTACGACATCCTCCAACAACTGTCAATCGCCCGAAAAGTCAATATTTGTTGGGTACATGGACATAAGGGAAACGAGGGCAACGATTTGCTGATGAACTGGCCAGGACTGGTTCGGCAACTTCTTCATAAGACCGGAGCGTTTTTGCGGACTTAGCTGTGCTAAGTCAAAATCTTTCATAGTAGATCGGTTTAAACGCAGTGCCTCCCAGTACTGGATACAATATCCTGGTCTACGGCAGGCCAAGCTACTAACCCGTCCTATATACACTAAAACCAACGCACATCTTATATATATATATATATATATATATATATATATATATATATATATATATATATATATATATATATATACATATATACATATATACATATATACATATATATATATATATATATATATATATATATATATATATATATATATATATATATATATATATATATATATATATATATATATATATATATATATATATATATATATATATATATATATATATATATATATATATATATATCTCTCTCTCTCTCTCTCTCTCTCTCTCTCTCTCTATATATATATATATATATATATATATATATATATATATATATATATATATATATATATATATATATATATATATATATATATATATATATATATATATATATATATATATATATATATATATATATATATATATATATATATATATATATATATATATATATATATATGTATATATATATATAAAAGTGGTCGTGGCGGAAAAACATGGATATTCTATTTGACTACAATAAAAAGATGAAGATGTATACGTTCCAATTTACAACTGGATACCATAATAATTGGTCTCCAAAAAAGGTGGGCAAGGCGGATCAATATGGATACTCTATTTGACTACACTAAAAAGAAATATAGGTGCCACTTTACAACGGGATACCGTAAAAATTTATACCCGAAAAATGCGCAACAACATCCAGACGGACATACCTACATTGATTGATACTCGTCGAGCTGATCAAGAATATATATACTTTATGGGGTCTACGATATCTCCTTTAATGCGTTACAAACTTTCAGACACTATGTGTGAATGGTATAACAAGAAAGTGCTATAGTCGAAGTGCTCGACTATATTATACCCTGTACACACCATATTTTTTGTAGTTTTTTTTTTAGTTGGTTTACCTTGAATAAAGTTAATTTTAATCTATTAACTATATTTATGCTAACAAATTTTTGAGGGAAATTAAGATTTACTATAAAATTATAACAAATATTTCGAAAAAATTGACACCAGATTTTTTTTTTTTACCACTGCAGTAAGATGGTTGCGAAATATGAAATTTCAAGTTACTATTGTAGCAGTGCGGTACATAGAGATCATATACCGATTGTCTAAGTCTTCTCAAGACGGAGAATATTTCTCCTAGACATATAATCGGACTAATATGCCTATATGAAGTCGTATATATTCACTGTATATGGCTTCCTTCGCTATGTTACATAAATTTTGATATTTTGAGCTCAACAAACCCAAAATATCCTGTTACAAATATATTTTGCATAGGGTATAAAAAATGTAAAAGAAAAATTCTACCGTTTTAAAGTTGAAATTTGTAAACTCGTGTGTTATATCAAAGTTTAAATGCGGATTTTCTCTCATGTTAAAGATGTGCAATGTATCCAAAATGCGATCTCAGTGCTGGAGTGGATCGACCGACTTTTCTCAAACCAACCACAACGGTAGGAAGTGTCAGATAATTGTATACAAAACTTTTAAATGTTGTTTTCTCTAGGAAACAAGCAATGAAAATTTAAAAATATTAGGTACAGCTTATGCTATACAATTGGCACAAATAAAATATACAAATTAAACATGATTTTTTTATTAAAAAATAATAGTAACGAACAAAAGTTTAATGGCATTTCCTAGCCTATTATGTTACCTCCCCCGGCTGTACCCATTACTGTTGAAAAAGTTAATAGTCATATTAAACAGCTGAAAGCTAGAAAAGCTCCAGGTGAAGATGGCCTGGATAATCTTACACGCAAGGCTATGCCTCTTAAAGCTGTAATGTTTCTTATCCTATTATTCAACTCTGTACTGAGACTTGGGCATGTCCCGAAAAAGCAAAGATCTGCATGATACATAAGTTAGGTAAAAGCCCATCCTCACTGGACTCATACAGACCAATCAGTCTATTGCCGACGCCAGCCAAACTGTTTGAGCGATGCCTTCTGACGCGCCTACTTCAACTGGAAGGCATCAAGGACAAAGTTTGGTTTTCGTAAATCTCATGGAACACCTGAGCATCTGAATAGGGTTGTAAATTTAATCCTTGATGGTTTTGGGGCCAAGGAGTACGTGGTTGCAGCGTATCTGGACATAAGGCAGGCATTCGATAGAGTATGGCACAATGGACTTCTTGCTAAGATCAAGCCACTTATGCCTCCTCAACTACTATGGATAGTACGCAGCTACCTTGCAGACCGGTCGTTCACTGTGGTATTAGATGGTGCGGAGTCTAGTACTATCCAAGCTGGAGTACCACAGGGCAGTGTTTTAGGGCCCACTCTATACAACGTCTTCACACACGATATGCCCAATGGATCAACTATCCCCATGGAAGATACGAATGATTTTCTCATCGCCACCTACGCAGATGACACGGCGATCCTGGCCAGAAGCAGTTGCATTTCTGTAGCTACTGTTATCCTGCAGCAGTACCTTCACAACTTTGAAGTATGGGCAAAACGATGGAACATTGGCATCAATTCAAGTAAGTGCGCCAATGTGACCTACGCTCTGCGCGTGAGCCTCTGTCCAGTCGTCTTCTTGCAGGGAAAGATGTTGAAACATCATGGCACCTACAAATACTTGGGAGTAAACTTGGACAAGCATCTTACGTTTGCCAAGCATGTTTCCAGCATCATAGCGACCCTCAAAAACAGGATCAGCAAAATGAGATGGCTCCTATCTAGTAAAAAGCTGTCTCTGGACAACAAGGTGAAATTGTACAAGACCTGCATTACTCCCTCCTGGCGATACGACTTGCAAGTATACGGAATAACTGCTATAACCCAAATGGGAAAAATCCGCATACTACAAGCCAAAACCCTTCGGCTAATTTGTGCTGCTCTTGGTACGTAACGACTGCAAATATTGAAAAAAATCTGGGAGTACCTAAAATTGGGGATGTCCTACAAAAACAGACGGCATAGTACATCCAGCGTTTAGAAAACCACTTAAACCCTCTCGCACGACGACTTCTAAACTGGCGCCCCATAAGGGGAAGGATTATGAGAAGAAGACTGAAGCGACATCACCCAATAGACCTGCTGCTGCCCACAATCCGTCAAAATTTTTAAATTTTTTCTTGGAAACAGCCACTTTTACATCATTCCAAAGATTCTCAATAGGATTTAAGTCTGGGCTTCAGGACGGCTAGTCCATAACCGGAACCTTTACATCTTGCAGCCACTTCTTAACGAGCATGCTTAGGGTCATTCTCGTGCATAAAAGTCCACTTCACAGGCATGTTCTCAAATGCATACGGTTCCATTGAGTTGTTTAAAATGTCCAAACATTGAAACCGGTCCATGTTGCCATTAATCCGGACGAGCGGCCCCACACCGTGCCAAGAAAATGCAACCCAACATATTATTCTGCCTCCTCCATGCTTGACTGTTTTGGTTGTAAACCTTGGATAAAAAGCCTGGCATTTTGGACGACGCACAAATGTTTTCCCATCAGGTCCCATCCTATTTATTTTGGTTTCTTCACTCTACAACACATTTTTCCAAAATTGTGCATCTTTGTGCTTGTAGGCCTTTGCAAAACCTAATCGTTTCTTTAAGTTCACCTTTGACAGGAGCGGTTTTCTTCTGCTGAAGCGACCAAAGAGCTAAGCTTCAATTAATATTCTGGAGACTATATTTCTGGATAGGTTAGGAACGTATTCTACATTGGTTTCCACCATAATCTCACGAGCAGACTTAAAAGGGTCACTTTTACTTTTTCGGACTATGGTCCTGTCGATGCTGTCGGTCTTTCGAGGCTTTGGCTTCCTAGCCTTGTTTTCATTCAAATATGAAGAGCTCCTTTTGACAAATGCAAGTGCATTATAGACCATTTTTCTGGAACATTCCATTATTTGAGCTATTTCAGCTGGTTTCTTGCCCGACTGACTGAGCTTGTAAATAAGATTACGTTCTTCAAGAGTGCAAGTCTTTCCACTACCTATTTTTGCATAAAGTATACTAAATTTAATCAAATTTAACGAAATGTAGAAAGAAAGACCAAAAAACATGTGCCCTTTACAAAAAAAACTACGTCTCTAACTTTTTGTGCCAATTCTGTGAGCACCCAAAATTCACGCTCGTCGAACGGAAATGAAGAATATAGGAAACCCATTAACGATAACGGAACAATTACCTGTAAAGTATAAAGTGCATGAAAACAATAAACAGTTGCATGCATTATTGTAAAAGCAAGTGATGAACATTTTGAGAAATAGACGAATAGAATGAAACAATTTTTTTGTGCCAATTGTATGAGCATGGCTGTATATGCCCTTTTGTAAAAAGATAGTATCTGCGTTGTTTTTTTATACCATTTACACATAGTGTGAAATGATATCAATTTGTCTAAAAGTGTGTATTAAAGCATTAAAGGAAACATCATAAGTATATATATTCTAGATTAGATTAGATAAATTTTTAAGATATCCAGCTGTAACTCGGCACTTAGATTATTTTTATTATTATTTATTTTATTTTTATTGCAGTCTAATCCATCCATACTGACATACCACGCCCATTTTTTAGGGCAGCCCACATACAAACCACCCGATCACTCTTGACTTTTTGTATGAAAAACTTTTTTGTTGCAGTCAATATCAACTCAAAAAGGAAATGGTGGCTTCTTATGGACGGACGCTTCACAACAGGATAGCCCCAATACGAACATCACTCCCACTTTTAACTTTTTATATGAAAACCTTCTTTATTTAGGTCAATATCAGCTTGAAATTTGATATGGTGGCTTCTAATGAACAGTCGCTTCACATAAATATTCTAATAGGCGAGTCCAGCCTACTTCTTCGGGTAGCCTGCATATAAACCCAGCGACCACTTTTGTGCTGTTGTATGATAGACTGATTTATTTAACCCAATGTCAGCCTGAAATTTGATGTGGTGGTCGTTTCACACACATATATTAATGGGCGTGTCCCGCCCACTTGTTGCAGTAGCCTCTATACAAACCCATAACAACAAAATCCCTGATTATAAATATTTCTAGCGCAAGGTATTAAAATACTCGTGCGATATCGCTTTACCGAAACTAATTTTGGTGTAGCGAATCGTATCGATATTTTCGAAATTTATTAACTGTAACTATCAGATACCCCATATTCGCGAAAAGACGAGTTGATATAACCATGTCCATGTATGTTTATATGAGAGAAAAGATCTCCGTCTAGGGAAGACTTAGACAAACTAAACTCACGGTAGGGACTTTCTAGGTACCGCACTACTACAAGAGTAACTTGAAATTTCATAGCCCTTTCTTGTTTTGATTAAAATTATTTAGAATAGTGTTAAATCGCAAAACTAAATTGTGGAATAGCGTTTCTAAATTTCAGAATTATTTGTCAAAATTATCAAATGTAAAATATTTTCAAATTATGGGAATATATTAATGGTCTTATCGATGAGATAAGTCAATCTAACTTTGTTCGTCTTGTATTTATATTCGTGGAGTTCTTTACAAGTCCCATTTTTTCAATGCGCTGCTCCAAAAATCGGTTTACAAATGATCTGGGATTGGGAAACGCTCTTTTAGTTGGTTTAGAAAAAACTTTATAACGTACGAGTAAAGTTAACATCTGTATTTTAAAAGTTAACTTCGCCCGTAATGACGAAAAAAAAAGATTCACTGGTAAAGTTGGTGGGGCCACGCCCGCCTCATATAAGAGAAATCTCAAATTCGTTACATCTTAGCAACTATTTCACCGATCATTAAGAAATTCATAGTATGTCAACTATCGTTCGAGAGAAACTTTCCAGCTATATGTTTGGATAAAATGTGCGGTGCCGAAATAGAAAACCCAAATTTTTTATTATTTCTAGCCGAAAGTTTTAGTGAACAGAATGATAGTTAAATTAACCTTGAGAGATTGTGTTATCTAATAGTTACTCACCAAATAATGCATAGCCCGCACTAGGCCATGCATTACGTCCAGTAAGCACAGCATGGTGACATCATTACGTCGTGCATGTAAAAAATCATTCAATGGCCCCCATTTTGAGTACTCTAGAATCAAAGTATATGGCGTAGAGAGCGTCATACCATAGAGCTTTATAAACTGAGGTGATGTAATAAGGCTCCAAGTATCAGATAGTTTCATAAACTCCGGAAAGTCACTATCAGAGTTAAGCACTTTTAACGTGACAGGTACGTCCTTAAAAGAGCCTTGTTGAATCCAATCCGCACGATAAGTAAACATCTTACCATTGTCGCACGACTTAAATGAATCTGTAAAATGACGACGATGAATGACAAATATTGTTTCTAAAAAACTCATCTACTTACTTCTATACCACTGTAATTCAGTTTTAGGATTTAAGATTTGAGTGGGTCTACGTTGTAGTTCAGCTTCGCTTAATTCCGTTTCAGTCTTTTTGGATTTCAGATTTTTTGGCAAACATATTAGCAATAGCGGTGGCTTATCTATAAAAATTTAAGATATCATATTACTATATAAGAGTTCTTAAATGTAACTATAACTAATTTAATTAGATATCAAGAATTATATATACCGTAATCTGATGGCGGTATACGAAATTTTTTCTCTTCAGTCGGTATGAACTTAGCTACATCATTTAGCTCATCAAAACTGTGATGGTGACTATTGAAACTCAGTATCCACTTATTATTATAATACCGAATCTGAAATGTTTCTGTCTTACTACGTTCGCGTTCTCGATGAACGCTACCGCTGTTCAAAAATAAAAAAAATGTATTAAAAACATCCATTAAACAGTTACTATTTACATACGCCTTTGTGTTGATGTCTATGTAGTATACGTCATATTCTTTTTCACACTGACGTATTATATATGTGCCGCACTCTTCGCGTTTTTGTCGTATTTTCGCAAATGAGTAGCTTCCGCCAATTGGTCCATGGCAACGTTGCTTTTTAAGTTCCTGCAGGGAAGGAGTGAGGTAACTAACGCACAAGTCTAGCATCCAATTTTTGGTTAAGCTGCAAACAGGCGAATAGAAACAATAAAGATAAAAACAGCACATTAGTAAAAATACAGTTGTCAGTTTGCTGAAGTTTGGTTTGGTTGCTCACCGCATATAGCCGCCCAAATAGGATATGAAAGATTTTAGTTCGTGTTTGTGCTCAAAATGCAGTCGATATCCTTTTGGGAAGTCATTGATTTCCAAGCGAACCCAAAGATCGTTCTCCTCGTAGAGGGCATAAATATCCTCAAGTTTCGCCACAAGTATCCACTAAAAAAAATAATAAATTTAGGCCTGAGTAATTTCCGGACTCAATGCTATATAGCTAAGTTAAAATTCAAAACGGGTGTCTTACTATTTATTAATTGCAACTGCATACAACTTATACAGTTGCCCAAACATGATAAAAAAAATTATGAAACTGAAAATGTTATCACTAAATACTTGTACATATCAATATCAGTGGTAAGTGACGACCACTCAGACCCGATGGGTCACCAGTTTAACAAAATGATATGGGCTTTATATCATTTGGAGAATATCGGGTGGGCCTATGCCACTTATCGATAGTAATACACTAAAAACAAGTTTTAGTGCGATCTGAAATCACGGATCACGTTGGTCGGGCGTTTCAGCAGCTCTCGTTACATTTTCTCTGTGTCATAGTTGTTCTCTGCACGGATCATTCTGAGCGGATGTTTCAGCTGCTCCGAAAGTAGATGCTCCTTTTTTCTCGATGGGTACTTTTATTCGGAGACATTTTCAATTAAATATATTCAATAGAAACTTTACATTTTGAACCAAAAAAATTTCTTAAATTTATTTCGTTGCCAAGTAAATGTATGGATATTTCCAGAATATTTCACGAATATACAAAGGAATGGAATGCACGTCAAATATCAAAAAACACTTCAGTACAGGCACTTCTTTTTCTTCTACTTTGATTCGTATAGCATACACGAAACAAGCTGAATTCAAATGCACAAACACATCGATATTGGCGGTTATGCTTCATTTCCTTTAATTCGTATAAAGGTTTTATATTGGGAAATGGGCATTATTTATGAACTGTCACAAGTTCAAATGATGATAGCTCCTATAAAAATAAAGTCATTTTAAATAACTACGAGGATTTTGAAAAGCTCTTTTTACGCACTACCTCGGTTTCACTTAAAATTTATAAAAGACAAAATTTCTATTTAAATACCTTCAAAAGAAAGTAAATTTCCTCCCCTTTAAAATGTCAAATAGACAACCCGTTATTCAAAAACATTGAAATTTGTTTTTTAATATATTTTTAATAGTACCTTGAAGATGTAAAAATCTCAACATTGATCAATATTTACTTGAAAATAGTCGTGTTTTTTGCTTACATTTATTTGAGAGATGAAAAAATGTAGATACATTCTACTACAATTTCAAAAAAGCATGCGGATTGGCTAAAAGACACCACGTGCTTAAATTTATGTTTGAAGAAGTGTCGACGCACCAACCCAGTTGGATGTCCCGCACTGCCTCACGCGTCTAAGGGCGATTATAGGTCAGAGAAAGCAGGCATATGCCCTTTCAAAATCTGCGAGGGAAAATGTGCGTTTGCTGTTCCAAGCAGCAAGCATGGCTGATCGCCAAAGAGGTCAGGCTGACCTTGCAGCAATTCTAAAGCTACTTGCTTTTAGCCCAGGCAAGACGAAACAATTAAGACAATCTGTGAAGAAGCCAAATAAGAAGCCTGTACGACCTTCGCCAGACGATACATTGGCTTTGATATTAGAGCAAGGGCTTACAAAAGAACAATACGGCGCCAATGTGATATTTATCCACACTATAACGAAGTGGCTGAAAGAAAGAAACAATGCAGACATCCCGATGATGTTTCAGAAACAGTAGTTAAGTCAGTCTACAAAATCTTCTGAACCATACCGCAGGTAGACTTGTTGCTTTGCAAGTAGAAGTTATACTGCACGTGATGACTGGTCAGAATTTTGATTTTCTGTTAGCCGATCTTATTCTTAGCTACGGCTTCAATGGAAGTACTGGTCAGGCAAATTATAATCAGGGTTATTCGCTTAAAATATCGATATCTGATGATTCCTGCTTTGAATTCTTTAGCAACCTTGAGCTTGAAACTGAGGAAAATGTCGAGTAACTTAAGGTTATTAATATTACGACACACAGACAACTATAAAACAAAGTTTTTTCGTTACAGGCTATCTATTCTCCGAGGATAAGATCTAAAATATGTTCCTATTCTTCCCTTATTTAAAATATGAAATACACTTAGAAAGTATAAAAAAACATTTTAAAAAATTAAAAATTTTTTTATATATTTTTTTTAGGGGCGTTGATGGGCAGTGTCATGCCCATTTTTTCAAAACCATTTCCAAACGAGATTTAGAATGGTATCCAAAAAACGTTGCACAGAAAACTTGCTAAACCTTCGAGTTATTAATTTATATCAGAACAAGTGTCTAGTGCACTGTGTTAAATTTGAAGTTGATATTGACTGGAAAAAGAAACTTTTCCATACAAAATCGCAAATGTGGGCGGTAAGTTTGTATGGGTGCTACCTAAAAAGTGGGCAGGAAACCCCTCTTGATATTTATGACAAGCGTCCGTTCATAAGAAGCCGTCATGTCAAAGTTCAAATAGATATTGACTGGAATAAAACGGTTTTCCGTACAAAAATGGAAAAATAGAAGGGTATGGGTTGCTATGGGTTGATGGGAGCTACCCCAAAAAGTGAGGGATCGTACCCATTAATATATAAGTGAAGAGTGCTTCCATAAGAAGCCACCATGTCAATTTTATTGTTGATATTGACCGCAATAAAAAATTGTTTCATACAAAAAGGTGGAAGTGGGCAGATCCCCAAAAAATGTGCAACAATAACTAGCAACACACAGACCGACAGACATGTCTAAATTGAATCGTCCCGTCGATTTGATCAAGAATATATAAACTTTCAGGTCTACGATGGCTCCTTTAATGCGTTACAAACTTTCTAACAAACTGATAATACCATTTTACAATATGTGTGAATGAAAACTAGAATGCTTCAATCGTGAGTTCACAACTTCGAACCACCCTGCCGCAGTTCATACTCCAATGGAAATAATTCATTTTTGTTTTTTTAAACATTTTTTTTTTTTTTCAATTAAAAAATTTAAAATAAAAAAAATGTTTCAAAATAAATTTTTTTTGTCTACAATTTATATAAATAAAGCTATATAGACTCGACTTTTTATGCTGATCAAGAAAATATGTAGTTTATGGGGCCTGCACTACACACTATATCAAGGACATTTTTTTATCATGCTCTAAAGGACCAAAGGCATGCTTAGTGTGAGCAACTTTCTGTAAAAAGCAGAAACAACCTTATAAACACTTGTAAATGTAGATCTATCTAGAATTTGTAACTTTAGATTTTAATTAAAAACAAGAAAAACAAACAAAACAGAAAGAACGATAAAGTCGAGTGTGTACGAGCTTGAGATAACCTGTACATTGTTTAAGAGTCTTTATTTGAACCATAGAATATATTCTTTAGTGGTCCGAGCTAGACATATGCGTGATATTTTATTAGAATTGATAAAAAAAAAAAAAATAAGAATTCAAAGTAAAAAAAAAATGTTTTCATATAAAAACTCAAAAATAGGGGCCAGGTTTGCATGAGGCTACACTTTAAAGTGGTCCGATCTGGGCATATACGGAATGTTTTGTAAGGAAGGGCAAGTTTGGCAAGGCAAGTATAAGTTTTAAAACTTATAATGGCCCTATCTGAACATAAGCGGTATATTTTATTAGGAATTACGTAAGATATACCAATTTGGCGATTCTAGCGTAATTAATAACAAATCCAATAAATGTTTATACAAAAACTTAAAAAAGGGGACAGGTTTCTATGAGGCTACCCCATAAAGTGAGGCTGCCATGTTTATTTAATACAAGTTATCTGAAGAGGAAAACAGAGTCTAAATTTCTCAATTCTGATCAAGAAGTATATACTTTATTGGATCTATTACGCTTTTGTCTGCCTTCTCCATATACATATTCGCACAAACTTATTCTACCCTTTGGATAAAGGGTTTACAAAATTTCGGCTAGGTGAACTTGGAATACGAGCATTTTACATGTATAAATATAAATAGCCCCATGCTGGGCGTGGCATCCAAAATGTTTTTTAGATAAAGTTCTTCAAACACACGAAGGACGATAATTTGCACAAACTTATAACAATTTTATTCAAATTTTATCTCTTCATGTACAATATGATTAGGCTTTTTTAGCTGTTGCTTGCACCGGTTTAAGGGTAACCCCTATATGAAATTAACGTTTTTTTCTTGTTTTTATATTATATATACTTATATAATTCTAAGTTTAAGTTGTGAACTAGAATTTATTTATGCTTTGCGAGAGAGCGAAGAGTATTTTAGTTTAGTCACACAGTTTTCAACGCCTTAAAGGAAGCAGGGGCACCCCATACAATATATACATATATTCGTGATCAGACAAGAGACGAGTCGATCTAGCTATGTCCGTCTATCTGTGTGTTTTTTTGTCTGCGCAATATTCCATTAACCCTTGTAATATTGGCTTAAAAGTTAATATGGAGGCTTTTTATAAGCATAAGCAACGTAGTACTTATCTAGACACTAGATAGTCCGTTCCAGTACAAACACAGTACAAATGTGAAGAATGCGAGTTTTTGAGCTTCAGTTGTACTAAACATATTGTTTTCTAATGAATACATCAATAAACCATAAATAATTGTTTTGTAAAAAAATTTGCAATCCTTGCATCTTCGAAATTTTATAAAAGAAAAATTTTTTCAAGAAATCTAATTGTTTTAAATAACTGCTTGTGTTATTAAAAAGTGTGCATATAGAAGACAATATTGTGAGCTTGGTATCCAGAAATATCTATCAACTTGATCTGAGTTTGTATCACTCGTATCTGAAAATCCAAGTTATATGAATCTATGTCTTATAGTATCCGAAATCTGGGTGAACTCCCACACGAAAAACTGAAGGATGGATATGGCTATATTGATTATGATTTGAATGCTGATAAAAGAAAATGTTTACCACGCACCCTGTTACATAAATTTATAAAAATTTATTTTACATTTGGCCCTCCATGGCAAGGTAGAAAAATAATGACATGTCCGAAACGTTAATGAAGCCTGTGTACTTTAATGGTGAGAGTATATAAAAGTGTGTGATTAAAAGCATAATCCGATTGAAATGCTATTTCTTTTGTTCGAATTTACTATACTTATCTATAAAATTGTTGAGCTACGAAGTGTTTTGTAATCTATTCTTGGGAAATAAAGGCACGCGAGAGGAAATTGATGATAAACTTGTCCATAACATTCTGAGTCCTGCACTCAATCTAATGGTCTGTATTGTAGTCATAGATATGTGCTAAATATTATATTGGTCCGATTTATACCCATGTGTAATATTTCATTAGGATCCACAGTAAATTTTATGTTTCTAGCTTAACTACCAATAAATTTTGTACAAAACAAGTAAGAATGGAGCAGTCATAAATGCACGGCTACGAAATGTTCTGCACCCTTGTTTATGTATAATTTTATATTTTAAATCACAGAAAAAAATATCCTATTTAAAATAAATTTTTTTAACTAGATAAAATTTAAAAAATCATTAAGAAAAGTAAAGAAAACAAACTTTGAGTCAAATATCCCTACTGTTGGCGTGGTGGGATTTGTGGCATCCATAAAATGTATAAACATAAATATATTTGTGCAGCGTGTAAAAATGTTAAACAATATCGGATATTGAAAATTGCAACACAATTTCTCACCTTCAGTTTGTCTTCCGACGTAGCAACTGTAGCAATCTTCAAGCCTGGCTCTGGCGAATCGTGTGTAGAGAGTTTAATGTATACCGACATCCCTGGCCCGCGCCGTTGACTCCGAGCTATTATAGTGCTGTTATTGCTGGTCGCAGTAGTTGTGGTTGTGGTGCGCGTTGTTGCGTTCGTATCGCAGCTTCCTCGACTACTTCCACTATTATTGTTACTGTTACTACTGTAGTTTTGATGACCATTTGTAAGTGCTGTTGTAGTTGTAGCAAGCGTTGCGTTTGAAGCGCTCATTAATGTCGTCGATGATAGTGTTGAGCTGGAGCGTGTCACGCTTGAGATAGCTTCATCTGGCAAGTTCTCCACAATCGCCTTAAATTCTTCCATGAGATATTTGGGAGCCAACGTATAGATTTCATGCACATAGTTCCATTTAAGGTCAGCCATATAAAGCTGTTTGGAACTCAGTTCACGAAATGCATTTACGATTTTCGGTTTTACAAACATCCAGTGTGCACGCAGTAGTTTTCGCGGCACGTAATTCACGTATTCTTTTTCTATTTTTTGGGGAGCTATGTTTTTTTCATGCATATCTACAGCCATATCAACAACAGCTAATCCCACGACGTTATCCTTTTTGGCAGGATATCGAATTTCGGAAATTTTCTCGTGCAGCATGTCATAACGCATCTGGTAGTATATATACTCATGACTGTTAGGATCTAGCAGCCTTAGCTGTGTATCTAGCTCAGGTATTTTAAAGCGCATTCGGAAGGCGTAATAATGATCACTGCTTGGAAACTCACCTGGTAGCACCCATTTTTGTTCTACGTCGTGTACTCGTAAACCGAAAAGCAATCGAGCTGTCGGCGGTATCTCGTGTAAACGGCACAGATGAGTGCATATTTGCTCACACATCACATCCTGTGGATACTTTATGAAGTCATTAGTTTTATAGTCAAAAACAGACACCCTGCCGTCGCTGACGTTTGGTGTAGAGCTTGCACTGCGTACCGAAGTTGATGCTGCGCTAGAACTGTCAAAGAGTGACGCTCTACCGCTGCTGTTATCATCCAGCATTGTACTTTCCGTCAATGCTGTCCCAGTGCCCGTCGACGTCTGGTTCATATCGTCTCGTATTACTCCGTTGTCGACGGCAGTCAATGTTGCATTTGTAAACGTTATAAACAAAGTGTTTTAATTTTGCCTCACCACCAGTTGCTCGTTTTTGTCCAAAATGGCTCAGACAAGGAGCGCAACCGATTTGTACTCAGCACTTATATGGCAGGCAGCTTCATTTCTTGCCAATTAACGCAACATATAAGATTTAGCACAGCAAACTTGTTTAATACTTTGACTATTTATGGCCTATTTGTTCGAACTTTCCTTATGTTTATGTGAATGTTACACTAATGTACATTTGTGCATTTAGCTCACTCGTTATTTTATCCGTTTCGGGTTGCAACCAATAAGCTGCAATCTACTCTACAGTCAGCCGATCAGTTCAAAGAAGCAAAAACTAAAATAGCATTTCCATTCTCCAATGCTCTATTGCAAACAAAATATAGTTGAACATCTCTACTGCTTATCGGCTTGTTTTTAGTTCTTTTTTTTCGAAGCTAGTGATGGACAAAATACGGTATATCGTGAATGTATCGATATATATACTACCGATAGTGTCCACGAAGTAGAGGTGAGAGACTATCGACAGTTTCTTGTTTGGCCACTATCGATTTGAACTTTCGTTATAATGCAAAATATTCGACACTAATAGGCGGTTCCATGCAGAGAACTAGAATGGAATTAGCAAAGAGAACGAGCAGTTTCTAAATATACTTTACTTTGCAGTCCTAAGCAAGTCGCAAGCAGAACGGATTATGTTTACCTTTCATACTTATTGTTTGAAAAAAGATGGCGAAATATTGAAAATTGTGCTAAATATTAAACAATAATGTATAAATTGACCCAATATGGCATTATTCTTATCAAACAGCACAAATAAATGGAGAAAATGCTCAAGTGCTTGACCAACGACGAAAATGTTTCGGTGTGAATAAAACGCAGTTAGATTTTTAAATCTTCTAACTCTTCTATATTGAATATGTTAAAGTTGAATCCATTTGTAATAGACGATACGAACTTTATGTCGTTTGTTGAGCTTTCCAACTTTCCAAAGACATTGTTATGCTACTATCATCAATTCAGACAAAACTGTGAATTATATTGAGAAATACTGTTCATTGTAAATTATAGCTCTGGTTGTTCTTTTCAAATCAAAACAAGACGCTGCACGGGAATATTGGCAAATATATATGTTTTTCTTTTTTTTTCTTAGTTGTAGAACTTTGAAGAGGACAATTATATCGACCGTAAATTGGACGCAGCACTCGGTAACAATCCCAAAGTGAACCACGATTTTCGAAAAACAAATTTCCAGAATTTACAAGCGTTGTTCTTGCGTTAATCTATTCATGATTAAATGGCAAACCAAAGTGAGCACAAATGATAATAACGTTGCCAGATCTAACCAATTTATGGCTGTTTAATCCTTTCGGAAACTGGAACCTCTAAAAAAGATCTATTTAAAGATCGTACATAATATTATAGACAAAAAAAAATTCACTTGTTCCTATTTTGATTATCTAATCATGCTTATAAAAGTGCCACCGAACAGGTATTCAGTATGCATAGGATAGAGAATTAACCAAATATTAGAATTCGAAAGTTCTTTTATTAATTATTGTGAGGGGCCACTCAAAGTTGATTATACTGAAACTATGAAAAATATTCCTCTTTCTGATGAAATTTTAGACAAATTATACAACTGCTCGTTAATTTTTTGGATTCTGTTGAAAAGTAAACCAATTTCTCATGCAAGGAAAGTGTGAGATCCTTGAGTGAAAAAACAAACAAAGGGTGTAAGAAGAATAACAGCCATCACTGCAGTATCTGCGGTGGTTTCAAACATAAAGTGAGAAAGTGACGGATGAGAAAATTAATACTGAATAGTAAGCGAAAGACTGAGTGAAAAGAAGTATAGAATTTATTTGACATATTTGGCAAACAAGTGTATTTGCGCATTGGTCTAATACATACATATATGTATATATTTCCCTTTTCAATTTGTACTACGTGAAAGTTGTTGCCTATTAGTTGAGCTATTTTGTTCACAAGTACATTTGAACTTCGCGGCAATTTCTTTCACTCACACAATTTGTTCAAATTATTTTTATACCATTCACACATAGTGTGAAATGGTATTATCAGTTTGTCTAAAAGTCATATACTTCTTTTTATTGCAGTATAATAGAGTATCAAGATTGGTCCGACACGCCCACTTTTGGGGTAGTCCCAGACATACCCATAGCTCACTTTTATGCATTTGTATGAAAAACGTCAATATTAACTTAAAATTCGATATGATGGCATCTTATAGATGGTTTGACACTTTTAGGGGCGGCCCTTATTTGAACCCACTCCCTCCGCCGTCGCGAGAATCGTATTGGAGCTTCGATTCAGCCGAAGTTAACGTTTTTTCTTGTTTGTTTATTACTTGTAATGTAGCGATCAATGACAGCCTGTACAGTCACTTAAGTTTTTATACCATTCACACATAGTGCGAAATATAATTATCAGTTTATCTGATAATAACGTTTGTAACGTATTAAAGGAGACATCGTAGTCGAGTCGATCTAGCCATGTCTGCCCAGATGTTGTTGCGCATATTTTGGGCACCAATTCTGAAGATATCCGGCTTTATTTTGGTACATAGACTTCTTTTTATAGCAGGTTAATGTAGTATCTAAATTTACAATTTTTTTTTTATATTTTTTTATTTTTTATTGTGCCTTCTTATGAAGGGACTCTTCACATATATATATCAATGGGCGTTAATCCATCACTTTTTTATGTTGCCCCCATACAACCCACCCAGCCACTTTTGTCTTTTTTTATAGAAAACTTTTTTGATGCAGTCAATATCTATGTAAAATTTGACATGACGGCTTCCTATGAACGGATGCTTCACATAAATAACAAGGAACGTGTCACGCCCATTTTTGGGGGTACTCTTAAGGGTAGCCTCCATAGAAACTTACCGCTAAACTATAAAATTTTATATGAAAACTTTTTTAAATATCAACTTAAATTTTAATATAGTGGCTTCTTATGGTCGAACACGTCACATGTAGAGAAATAGATATGATTTCTTCATTATAGGGGCAGCCCCATGCAAACCCACCACTCAATTTTGGTATTTTTCATGAAAAACTTTATCATTTCAGTCAAAATCAACTAACATACCATGATTAGATCTTAAATTTTATAAATATACTAGCTGATACTCGGTGTGTGCTACTACGCTAAAAAGAAATACATTTTGTTTATTTGTTGGAAAGAAAGGAAATTTTGTTTATTTTTTAACTGTTTTAAACAATTAACTGGATAAACAATATTTTCAGTTTTTTCGGTAGGTGTGTAAAAATAAAGATTTTTCTACGATTCAACTCTGAAGCAAGCAACATATTAGCAGTGCGAAAAACAGGAATTTTCTAAGCTCAAACCAGCAACACTTAGCGATTGGCCTTGAGCCTTGTTGATGCTTACGGCAAAAGCCGGACGCACTGCAAACTGTCATATGGCATTTTTGATAATTTTTTTTTTTTTGGCCTATACAATTTTTGGATTTTGATTTGGTTAGTGCATTTTTCCTTTAAAAAGTGAGATAAGCTTGAATGAACACTTACAAACAATACTCAAAATCATTACTAAATTTCACGAAATCAAAATTTTTTTACTATTTAAGAGGTTTCCAATATTTTCTAATTCGATCAATTGACATGATCGACGCGATAAATACAAATGATAAAACTTTCTGATGAGAATGACAGATCAGTGTTTTTGTGTTGTCTGTATTATGCGCCAACTTCACACAAATGTAATTATATTATCTACACATTCATTTAAAAGAAATTCAAAAAAACTTTCCGACGTGCTATCACATGTTGAAAAATATTAAGATACAGTAGCGAATTGAAATTCGAGCTTTTAATTAATTTGGGGTGATACGCCCTGCAAGAACTCCAATACAGCTTGCGGTGGGATATTTTCAACCCGCTATATTTCAGCCTAGGGTGATCCGCTATTATATGTTTTAACATATTTTGAATGTACTTTTCAAAACTTTTTTTATAGTACAAAACGCGTTTCGATTGGACTAGTAGTAAAAACTTCGATATTGCGCTAATAATATAGTACTCGTGCTGCAGCCACACTGTGTGCTTTCGCCACTTGCGTGGACTACCGTCCACTGTGGTAACTTACAAATAAATAAAAATTGTGGGTGCCACGCCCACAATCTGTCTATATCCTTAAAACTTACTTTTTTCAAGGTAAACCAGCTGAAATATTTTTTAATACGAAAAAATATGGCGTGTATTGTCCAGCAGCTCGATTATACCACTTTATTGTTATATTAAAGCTATTTCAACCACACAATTTTGTTTTTGGACCATCACAAATTTATTTTCCATTTTAGTAACCCAATAGCTGTCGATTGCAGTTGTATATTTTAACCTCAATTAAAGAATTATTAGACATGACTGATATCTGTCTGAGGAAAAAGTTGACAGGCAGCCTATCACACAATTTCTGTCCTACAGTGAGTAGTCGTAGTATATGAACATACTGTATGTAAATACATATGCAACCAAACACTGTGGAAAAAAAAACTAACGTACTCTCACTCGTATTCAGGATATAAAAATCAATGTATACAAATAATTTCAACATTGCCCTAATAATCAAAATTGTTATATGTTGTCGTGCTGTAACATTATGACTGAGTATTGTTCTTGCTTAGCATCGATTCAATCTGTGTGCGCTCCTTCACACATTGGGCAGTCAATATTTCGACTTTGTTATCGGCATCAATGAGTATATCGTCTTCGATACGTACACCGATACCCCGAAATTCACTAGGCACGTCGGTGCGGTCTTCGCTGATATAAATTCCTGGCTCAACTGTAAAGACCATTCCCGGCAATATTTCTAAAGAGCGAGGCATCGATGGCGTGTCATGCACATCCATTCCTAGGTAATGTGAAACGTGGTGAGGACAAAATTTATAACCGGCTTGCACTAACTCTCTTTTGCTCGTTATGTGTTTTGGTACAAGACCTACTTCTTGCAGATACTTTCCAAGTTTGTAGCACATTGTATCAAACAACTTGTCCAAGGTTTCGACCCCGGGCTTGAATATCATAGCTAAAATATGATTTTTATTAGTAAAATGATCTAAATATTTGTATAAGTCATACGATGCTTACGTACAGATCAATTCTTTTTGCAACTGCAGGACAACATCATACAGTATTTTCTGAGGCTCGGAAAATACACCGTTGATTGGCCACGTACGTGTGATGTCGCTGGAATATCCGCTATATTCGCAACCCGCGTCCATCAACACTAGTTCACCACCACGTGTAACTTGTGTATTGTTTATGTAATGTATGGTTGTAGCGTTAATACCCGTAGCTACCACGGGCGGATATGCCAAGTAGCTGGCATTACGCATGCGACACTTGTAATCAATTAATGCATATATGTGATGTTCCGAATCTCCAGGCTGCGATTCAACCATAACTTCATTAAATGAAGTTGATGCTATTTGACAAGTGCGACGCATGAGTGACATTTCGGCCGGTGACTTAAAGAGTCGCATGCTTTCTAGAAAGTGCGAGGGCGAATGCAGAGATACACTCTCATTGATGGCAGTATTATTGATATCTTTAACTATATATTGTAAATCTGCAGATTCCTCGTCGTACCACAAACAAAACTTTCCTGCTGTGATGCGACTTTTGAGCACCTTTTGAAAATGGTCGTTATTGAATGCCTCCTGCACACCGAAGAGTTCAACAGCATTGTCAGCGCCAGTACGCACGCCGTCCCACATCTCTGCGTGCTTGTCCTTAGGCCGCATAAAAAGCGTCGAAGTAACATTACTATTCTCATTAATAGACAACATTAATGTTGTATCCGGCTCGAGACAGCCGGTTAAGTAATAGAAATCAGAATTCTGGCGAAAAAAGTAGGGTATCTTACCACTCATGTATTTTTTTGTCGCTGAGGGTACGACAAGCTGCAACAAATACACCGTGTAATGAAATCATTGCCACTTTAAAGTCTATACAACTATACTCACTATATGATTAGATATTTGTGTATTGATGTCAGTATTATCACGTGTGAACTTTTGTATACCGGTCATCAGTCGTTCGCGACGCTCCTGAAACTCTGAAACTGAAACGCCTGGCACAAGATTACCCTGTTCGACCATATGAGGATGTGTGTGGAAAGTTGGCTGCCCGAAGATTTGTGCAAGCAATAAATCTGGGGTTCTACATTTTGTAAGTGACTGCACCTCAGCTTGTGGAGGTGTTTCGGCATTTTGCTGCACAACTGACTTCGAAAATAGCACATTACGCTGCATTTGCAAGTTTGATCTACTCGCTAAACTTGGGCCTCTTAATTTCCGTATCAACATCAATGACATTTTTGCTCTTGCCAAAATTTTTTCTGCCTTCTCTTCAAAGGATATGTTTCTTGTTTTACGTAAAAATTTAAAATAAATAAAAAAAAATTTTTTTTTTTGCTTTCTGTTTTGATTCTGTCAAACAGTGTTGACTAATTAATGATCGAATGTTCATTTGCACTAGTTCATCAAAATGAACGAACTGAATAAGTTCACTGAAATCAGTTCTTATAGTCTACAGTGAACTCTGTCTACATTGAATACAGTTGGGTCGACCGTTTTTATCCAATATAGGCAATGTGTCCATTGTGGAGACATCTGTACGGTTTTTAAAAAGTTTTGACCATTTTTTTTTACTTTTCATTAAGTTTATCAAATCTTAAATATTATATCTATATGTATTTAATTTATCAATCGAATATATTATTTAAAAATTTAGTTAGTCACTTTACAATATCATTGTATCAAAGAATATCATCCTTTAAGTCAGGGTATAAAACCGGAATCGAAACCGGAACCGTTAACAAATTTAAATTGAGAACCGAAACCGGAACCAGAACCGTTTTAATTTTTTTTTAACCAGGAACCAAATCATTTGTACTGCTATAATTTCTGCTCCCACTTTTTCTAAAAAATATTTACTTACGTATAGTATATTTATCCAAAATGTTCAAATGAAAACAAAAAACATCTGATTCCATAGATATATGGTTTGAATATTCCACACGGTTCCCAGAACTATTCGAATTATCAGAAGTTACTCTAACAGGTTTAGCTTCGAAAGTAAGCGTAGACAGTTTGTTTTCAGGCGTCAAGTTTATTATGAATCCGCTTAGCAAGTGCAAGCGATACAGCTATAGTACGATGAAATAGTCATAGTAAGTAGCATAGTAGTAGGAAAAAAACGAAAAGTTCGATCAATTGTGAAGGTTTTGATCACTGTTTTCTGCAATTATAATTTCGTAGTGCATAGTGAGTTCTTACCAGAATGTCGAACCGTCAATAAGGAATATTACCTTGAAGCCATGCGCCGATTGCGTGAAGCAATACAAAAAAAAACGCTCGGATTTTAGGCAAAATAAGTCATGGCTTTTGCATGACGATAATTCAGCTGATTATGCATCGTTAGCTGTGCGTGATTTTTTGGCCAAAAATAACATGCCTCAGCCACCGTATTCGCCGGACTTGGCCCCTGCGACATTTTTCTGTTGCCAAAACTCAAAAGGCTCATGAAAGCACGGCCTTTTGATACGATTGAGGATATAAGAAGTGCTTGAAATACTGAAAAAGCGCTGTCAGAGGTATATTATATCTTAGGGGGACTAGTTTTTGGGGAACAAAATAGATAATTTCGTTGGCAATAGTAACTATTTATTTTTATACCATTCACACATAGTGTTAAATTGTATTATCAGTTTGTCTAAAAGTTTGTAACGCACTGAAGGAAGTATCTTCGACCGGATAAAGTGTATATATTCGTGATCAGCTCGACGAGGCGAGTCAATCTAGCCATATCCATCTGTATCTGCCTGTTTTTGCACATTTTTTGAGCATCAATTTTTAAGATATCCGGTTGTAAGTCGGCACAATACTAACTTATTTTTATTGTAGTTTAATACAATAGTAAAATTTACCTCTTTTAGGGGTGGAGAAATAGATTTAAATTCTCGACCCATCACCAATTTTTGGAACTTTTTATGAAAAATATCATCATTTCATGAAAAATCAATTTCACATGCTGGCTTCATATGGATGAACGTTTCGCATAATTATTCAACAAACATATCACATGCTTATGTTGTTAGATTTAACATATATATATTTTTTTTAAACTTGCTAAATTCACAGGTTCAATCTTCACTTGAATGGTATTGAAACTTCGGCACCACCGAGGTTGACGTTTTTTTTTTTTTTTTTTTTAGGAATTTTCACCACAAATTCACAACCTACGCTGACAGTTATTTTATAATAAAAAAAAAAAAATAATACAGGAAATGCAGTGGATAGCACATGACAGCCAAAAAGAGGCATCCTTTGACATCTATGTATATAGTTGCGAGCAAGGAAAATTTGGGATGCGGTTTTGTGGTTAGTAGGAAACTACGAGGTCTTGTCACCAGTTTTATACCCGTGGACGAGTGCCTGGCTGCGTTACGTATCAAGGCTAAGTAGTTAAACATCAACCTGACTGTGCGGACGGAAGTAGCAGTCGATGCAGCCAAATATGAATTTTACGAGCGTCTCGAACGCCTCGTAAAATTCGTGCTTGATGATCTCAACGCCAAAATTGGGAAAGAAGGAATCTTTGGCCCAACAGTCGGAAAATTTAGCCTTCACGATGCTACCTTCAGCAATGGAGAGAGGCTAATCGATTCCGCCACACATGGTAATCAGTAGCATCAGATTTCCACAACGAGACATACACAAGGCTACTTGGCGCAGTCTCGATCAAAAGACACGCAACAAAATTGATCATGTTGTGATCGACGGAAGACACGCCCCGAGCGTGTTGGATGTGCGAACGGTACGAGGCCCCAACATCGACACGAATATATAACGAGGTCGTCTCAGTAATTAAAAAGCTGAAGAATAAAGCGGCTGGCTCCGATGAGCTGCCAGCTGAGTTATTCAAGACCAGTGGCGAAGAGTTGGTAAGGCGTATGCACTAACTCTTATGCAAAATTTTGTCTGATGAATGCAAGCCCAACGATTGGAACCTTAGTGTTCTTTGTTCTACCTTCAAGAAAGGAGACCCCGCTGTCTGCGCGAACTACAGGGGAATAAATCTCCTTTCAATAGGATACAAAATTCTGTCCCGCGTACTGTGTAACCGGCTGGAGCCATACACGGATGCACTGATAGGCCAGTATCAGTGTGGCTTTAGACCAAAAAGGTCGACCAGTGACCAAATTTTACGCCAAATCCTGGAAAAGACCCGTGAGTACAACAAAAATACACACCACCTATTTGTCGATTATAAGAACGCTTTCGACTCGCCGATAAGAACGAAGAACCCTTTAATACCAAGAGAAGTTTCAGGCAGGGTGATGCTTTATCGTGCAACTTTTTTAATCCTTTGATGGAATACATCCTACGCCACTGCCCACGCGTAGAACAGTTTGGCACGATCTTCCATAAGGAAGTGATGCTACTAGCATATGCCGACGATATTGATATCAGCAGACCATCAGCGCGTCTTTGGCGGTCTGTGAGTATGGAGAATTTCAACTTTAATGTTGTAGAAAACTTCGTCTATCTGGGAACGGAAGCATGGACACTGATACAGCGTCTTTAGGAGTATTCGAGAGAAAGATTCTTCGTAGGATTTTTGGTCCCCTTAGAGTTGGCGTTGAGTTTAGGACCCGAATGAACCACGAGCTGTATGAGCTGTTGATGAGGTTGACATAGTCCAGTGCATTAAATTCCGGCGGCTGCACTGGGCTGGTCACCTCATCCGGATGAATTCCGAAGGTCCAGCCCTAAAGGTTTACAACGGAAACCTGAACTTGATTGATCAGAGCTTAAGAAGGCAAGATCAGGTCTATGATGACCTGAAGAAGCTCCGGATTGCTAGCGTCTGGCGCGCACTAAACTACACCGAATGGTGCGCTTTCCTACATGCGGCCATTGCCGATAGAGTGTAATTACAGGGTGTTTTTTTGAGGAATATAAATAAGGCAAGTTCGTCCAGCAGTTCAAAATAAATTAAACTAATTATTTTTGAATATTTAAATTCACCTGTTTGCAAAATATATACAAAAACTAAGAGCGGAAGAAGAAGAAAATCATTAACTCCTGTTGAACCATAGCTCTACTACCACTCACAAGAAATTTCATATTGTCTTATAAATTGTAAACATGAGTGGCGGGTTTGTATAGAGGCTACCCCAAAAAGTAATTCTGACACGCCCATTAGCACATGTGTGTGAAGCGAGCACCACATTGAATTTCAATCTGATATTGGCTTAAATAAATAATTTTTTTCATATAGCAGCACAAAAGTGGCTGGTGATTTTCTATGAAAGCTACGCCAAAAAGTGGATGGGATATGACCATTAGTATATTTGTAGTGAATATGTGTTTTTTTTTTTTGCAATTAATAACATTATTGCATGTTTGTCGGATGGAAGACGGAAATAGATATAGTCGTCAGAGTTAGGTCAAGCACCAGCTGATGTTCTGTTCAGCCCTTCCCATCAGCAGGCACAGAGTTGTATGCGAATGCAGATCGTACTGTGCAAACAAATCATTAAAATATTGGGCGTCGTTTTAATATCTGCTTTCTCCACTGTTACCAGTCTACTCCACCACCAGTGCACATGTGGTTGAATGAATTTTCAAATCAAATGTGACAGATTTGTTTTTAGCTTGATGGACGATGTTATTGATAGTTCAGATGGAATCTGTGATGAGACTTGCGTGTTTTGATTTGGCATCTCCGGCGATGGTGATGTGCTGTGTGATTGAGTTTCTTTCTGCAGTTGTGTGCTTTCTTCCAAGTGTGCAGGTTTTAAGCGTTCCACCGAAATCCTTTTTTCTGTGTTCTGTAGTTGAACCGTTGTGTTATTTTGTATGGTTCCATATATTGCGGTTCTAATGGTGCCTTTACAAGGTCTCATCGTGTAAATACATACGTGCACGTACTTGGTATTCAAATGGTTGTGGTTTATTGTACACTGAAGACAGTGCTGGACGGAGCATGCGCATGCGCATACGATCGTGTTGATTTTGAGTAATTTCACAATGCATGAAAAATTCTCCGAGTAGCCTTTTTGTTGATCCCTTGTTGTTGTGGTAACAGCTTGGTTTGGGCTGCATCAGGAAATATAAATATAAATATATACAAATTATTTATTATATTATGAAACGGTATTGTGCAAAGCGATTTTTTTTAATGCGAGAGAAAGATAGACCGAAATGTAACCCTAGGTGTCAAGGCCCAGGAAAGAAGCAACATCTACTGGTCGTAACCAGAGGTCTAAAGGACTCAATTGAGTCGGGTGGGACGTGCAATTAAACAAATGAATTGTATCGTGTGGTGATTGACCACATTCGGCGCAGCAATTAGTATTGGTTCTCCCAATTCCTTCCTTGTAGCACTCGAGCATATTGCTCCATCCGGATCTCAACTGTGCAAGTTTCCTAGTACTACGAGGGAGATGTTTACTACATTGTCCATATAAGAGCGTATAGATTCTTCAATTGCATCTTTATACAATTGAGCCCTTCCAGAAGAATAATCACACTCCTCTATGATACATTTTATTACTATCAGTAATAAAACGATTGATACTCGTTTTATAGGTCCTGATATCGGTTCTTATTCTGGTAGGCGCTGATGTCGTGAGGGTGCCATGATTCGGATGATGACTTCTTTACGCACCTAACAAGAACTGCTTCGAAAGCAGCTCATTATGTTGATGAACAGGTAGCATCATCGCTTCTTCATGGCTCATCTGCATGCAGCCAGTGGCAGTCCTTAGCGCACTATTCCGACTTCTTTGCAGGCATTGCCATTGAGTCTTACTTAGGAAAGGGGTCCAGACGGGAGCAGCGTAATTCAAGCAGAACGTCCAATAGCTTTGTAAGTTGTTATTAATGTCTCCTTGAGACGATTGTTTGTCTTGGTAGCATGTGTCGAGAATCTAAGCAATGGGTCAAATGCTGTATCAAGTATCGTCGGATACTCAACTGTTGGAATCCTCAAACCTCCTACAAAGACATCTAGTTCCATCCTCACCTCTTTAGTCCAGGAGGTGAAAATGGATGCAGATTACTTGTGTGTTGAAAGCTTGAAGTTGCGAGCATTGAAAAAATGTAATAAATTTTCCATAAGGATACAATGTACCAATCGTCTGCATAGGTCACCAGTTTTATACAGGAAGGGGAAGAGGCATCTTTGCCAAATTTGAAGAGGAGAGGAGAGAGAACGTCACCCCGCGGAACACCCATCTTTAACTTTCGATATTCTGACCTCACACCTCTGAAATCAATGTATGCCCTTCTACCATTAAGATAGTTCAATAGCCAGCGTTTTGTTTTGTCGGGAAGCGAGGTGGAGTTCAGGTCTTGAAACAAGATTGTATGATCAAATGCCTTGTTCAAGTCTAGAGCCACCATCACAGTACGTTCGCATGGCCTCAGCTTGTTCAGTCCATAAGCTCTAAAAGTGCTGATTTCATTTAATGCTGAAGTCGTACTCACGACCTTTCCTAGAATCATGCTGGTTATCTGCTAGAGGGCAGTGTTCTGTCATTAAAGGAAGTATCAATGACTGAAGAACTTTCACTACAGGTGGAAGAAGCGAAATGGGCCTATAAGAGGGACCAAGTTCAGCTTCACTGCCAGGTTTCAAAAGAAGTACAATCCTTGCTGCCTTCCATACGTCAGGGACAATGAATTGAGAAATGGAAAAGTATAACACATTGGCGAAGATTGTGTAGAATAGGACCTACATGATGCCCGCAAGGGTTACCGGGACACAAGCTTTATATTTCTATGCACAGATTGACAACAATGAAGCAAAGATGCCAGCTCCCCACTCCCTATGAGACTTTAGACTAGTGCATCTCCTCATACGACACCAATTGTGACATCCGTTACATCGCACAGATATGACATTGCGATGTATCGGACTGCCACAAAGAGAGCATACCCAGCTCACAACGGCAGCTGTTTGTGAGGTTGTTGTTGCATTTGTGTTAGTTGTTTGTACAGAAACTGAGCTATCACTGTTATCAGAATTACCTAAGCAACAGTTACCAACAAATTGCGCTGTCCAGTCCCTATGAGAGTGGAGGCCCGAACAAGATTTCAGGTGGCACCATCTGCCACATCTGGAACATTGAACCGAGGTTACACTTCGGAAAATCTTTTTCCCACAAACTGAGCAGAACCAGGGACCAGGTCCCAGGTTCCTCTCAATGCCGGCGCGGCACAGGAGTATTTTCAACAGTTGCGCCAACAAAACTGTTGATCAATATAAAAAAAATTTTATATACTCGTATATACACCTGGTACAGTGACTTGGGCTGAGTTGGACAACCTTTAACTGCACAAATCTCCCTGTGCAGATCGGTCCCGGGCGAAAACCCAGTCGTCCTTAGGAACGTATTGATCCGTACAGCAGTTCGGCTGGTGAGCAACCGACGTCTTCTTTAGTCTTGTCTTTAGTCCCAAGACTACTTATGATTGTTTACACATCTGGGCTGCTTTTAAAAAGTGTTGGAATCGCTCAATCATGCCATTAGATGCGGGATGATTTGACAATGTCCTTGATAATTCAAATTGAGCGCCTTGGTCTGTCGCTATCATTTGTGTTGTGCCAAAGCGAGCGATCTATTGGTCGAATAGTGCTGTTGCTATCGTTTCTGATGTAATGTTTTTAAGCGGTACCGCTTCAAGCCAACGTATGTAGCGATCAGTTATTGTATGGCAGTATCTTTTCTTATATGTATATGACACGAACTGCTATCGGGCATGCTGATTTGCTAAGGTACCATAAGATTATATCGTTGCACTTATGAGCTTTAGCATTCGATGCATTGTTTTTACCATGTCATGGCGTATCGCCGGCCTTACGTTTTTTTGCGCAAAGATCGAGTTATGATACGTCGACTAAGATGAATAGCGTTATGTATTACATCGAATGCTGTCTTGCGAAGTGTGATAGCTGTCAATATTTCGCAATAAATGTCCACGTTCGGCTGATAGTCAGAAGTCGTAACTGTAGTGATGTTGTTTTCTGCAGAAGTTCCTTTACCACTAAGTCGTTTTGCTATTCTTTTGCGATTGTGTCTGCATTAAGTGTAGTTGGCATACATCAGCGATTATGTTTTCTTCACCTTTTACATACCTTAGTTCAGTAGTGAACTGCGATATAAATTCAAGTTGAAGTTGTAATCGGTGACATGCTTTCTGGATTTTTGTTGGAACGTATATGTTATCGGTGAAGGACAATTTATAATCAGCACATATCATAAGATATGTGCTGATTATAAATTGTCCTTCATCAAGATAATGTTGAAATTATGTAACAGAGGCGAATGCAGAGTGTAATTCACGGTCATATGTGCTATATCTCTGTTCTGCTTCTGACCGCATTCGTGAGAAATCTCCAATGGGCTGCAGTTTGTTGTCGATTAGTTTTTCGCGAGCTGCGTCAATTGAGACATCTGATGCATCTATGGTGAGCATCATTTTTGCGTCTGTTGCTAGAAAAACTTATAATTGTTGTAGTAGCTAAACATTCTTTACAAGGTGCAAAGACTTTTTCTGCATCTTTGTACCACAATACTGGTTCATCTTTCTTGCACGTGCCTTTTAGCAGGTCGTTTAGCGGTGCCTGTAGATCAGCTGCATGCCGTATGTTAAGTCGATGGAAAATCATAATAACCATGAATCTTTTCACTTGTTTTATAGTTTTCGGTTTTGGAAAATTTTGCAAAATTTGTACGCGATCATCTGGAGGATTGTAGCCATCGGGCGAAATCTCGATTCATAGGTATATAATTTTTTCTTTGCCAAATTCGCATTACCTCATATTAATTGTGAGCTTGTTTTTTAGCAAACGATACAGAACAGTTAAACCAAACGGTGTGATGAGGGCTGTTTATTCCACATCTTCCTCTGCCATTGGAATTTGGTTGAATGCTTTTAAGAGATCGAGCAATTGAAAGTAAATTCCCTTCAAGGTTGGATAAAAGCTTCCAATTGCTTGATTTTCAAAATATAACTGTGTTTTTACAATTTGAAGCAAACAAATCCCTACTTCCTCAACTTGGATTCAGTCACGCAAGTTTCGGGAACGGTACATCTTAGCGCCAGTGAGGAGCTATCAGAGGAAAGTCTGTCCTTTGATTCCGAATCGGACAGGAATGTTAGTGCCGTACCCCAAATCGTCACTCCAGAGGACAGTGCAGCCCAGCACTCTGACAAAGCTGACTCAGGTCCAGGTTTTGTTATTTTCTCCTCTAAGAAGAGGCGCTGAAACAAGCGCTGGCTAACGGCTACTCAAGGGAAAAAGTAATTGAGTATGCAAAAGCTACTGATGGACGAGCTCTAAAGTGAGTCCGCTTGAATGAGAATTTCCTTGGAGTGCACCTGACTAAGAAGAGCTGCTTTCGGTGACCAAAGGGTCAGCGAAAGCAGACGATACAACAAACTTCCCTCTGTCAGAGAAAATGGAGTCACTGCTATCATCGATGCCACAAATCGAGTTTCCGTCGGAAAGGCCTGAGAATTCGAGGAGTATATTCCCTATACAGCAGTATTGCAATATGTACATTTTAAAATAGAAGGCGAATATTTATACTTATACATAAATGCAGAGATAAGCAATGTAAAACTATATATATATATATATATATATTCTCTCTCTCTCTCTCTCTCTCTCTCTCTCTCTCTCTCTCTCTCTCTCTCTCTCTCTTATATATATATATATATATATATATATATATATATATATATATATATATATATATATATATATATATATATATATATATATATATATATATATATATATATATATATATATATATATATATATATATATATATATATATATATATATATATATATATATATATATATATATATATATATATATATATATATATATATATATATATATATATATATATATATATATATATATATATATATATATATATATATATATATATATATATATATATATATATATATAAGAGAGAGAGAGAGAGAGAGAGAGAGAGAGAGAGAGAGAGAGAGAGAGAGAGAGAGAGAGAGAGAGAGAGAGAGAGAGAGAGAGAGAGAGAGAGAGAGAGAGAGAGAGAGAGAGAGAGAGAGAGAGAGAGAGAGAGAGAGAGAGAGAGAGAGAGAGAGAGAGAGAGAGAGAGAGAGAGAGAGAGAGAGAGAGAGAGAGAGAGAGAGAGAGAGAGAGAGAGAGAGAGAGAGAGAGAGAGAGAGAGAGAGAGAGAGAGAGAGAGAATATATATATATATATATATATATATATATATATATATATATATATATATATATATATATATATATATATATATATATATATATATATATATATATATATATATATATATATATATATATATATATATATATATATATATATATATATATATATATATATATATATATATATATAGTTTTACATTGCTTATCTCTGCATTTATGTATAAATATTCGCTTCTATTTTAAAATGTACATATTCAATGCTCTCTATATAGGGAATATACTCCTCGAATTCTGGCTTCACCTCCTCCGACGGAAACTCGATTGTGGCATCGATGATAGCAGTAGCTCCATTTTCTCTGATGTACGAGGGAAGTTTGTTGTATCGTCTGCTTTCGCTGACCCTTTGGTCACCGAAAGCAGCTCTTCTTAGTCAGGTGCACTCCAAGGAAATTCTCATTCAAGCGGACTCACTTTAGAGCTCGTCCATCAGTAGCTTTTGCATACTCAATTACTTTTTCCCTTGAGTAGCCGTTAGCCAGCGCTTGTTTCAGCGCCTCTTCTTAGAGGAGAAAATAACAAAACCTGGACCTGAGTCAGCTTTGTCAGAGTGCTGGGCTGCACTGTCCTCTGGAGTGACGATTTGGGGTACGGCACTAACATTCCTGTCCGATTCGGAATCAAAGGACAGACTTTCCTCTGATAGCTCCTCACTGGCGCTAAGATGTACCGTTCCCGAAACTTGCGTGACTGAATCCAAGTTGAGGAAGTAGGGATTTGTTTGCTTCAAATTGTAAAAACACAGTTATATTTTGAAAATCAAGCAATTGGAAGCTTTTATCCAACCTTGAAGGGAATTTACTTTCAATTGCTCGATCTCTTAAAAGCATTCAACCAAATTCCAATGGCAGAGGAAGATGTGGAATAAACAGCCCTCATCACACCGTTTGGTTTAACTGTTCTGTATCGTTTGCTAAAAAACAAGCTCACAATTAATATGAGGTAATGCGAATTTGGCAAGGAAAAAATTATATACCTATGAATCGAGATTTCGCCCGATGGCTACAATCCTCCAGATGATCGCGTACAAATTTTGCAAAATTTTCCAAAACCGAAAACTATAAAACAAGTGAAAAGATTCATGGTTATTATGATTTTCCATCGACTTAACATACGGCATGCAGCTGATCTACAGGCACCGCTAAACGACCTGCTAAAAGGCACGTGCAAGAAAGATGAACCAGTATTGTGGTACAAAGATGCAGAAAAAGTCTTTGCACCTTGTAAAGAATGTTTAGCTACTACAACAATTATAAGTTTTTATAGCAACAGACGCAAAAATGATGCTCACCATAGATGCATCAGATGTCTCAATTGACGCAGCTCGCGAAAAACTAATCGACAACAAACTGCAGCCCATTGGAGATTTCTCACGAATGCGGTCAGAAGCAGAACAGAGATATAGCACATATGACCGTGAATTACACTCTGCATTCGCCTCTGTTACATAATTTCAACATTATCTTGATGAAGGACAATTTATAATCAGCACATATCTTATGATATGTGCTGATTATAAATTGTCCTTCACCGATAACATATACGTTCCAACAAAAATCCAGAAAGCATGTCACCGATTACAACTTCAACTTGAATTTATATCGCAGTTCACTACTGAACTAAGGTATGTAAAAGGTGAAGAAAACATAATCGCTGATGTATGCCAACTACACTTAATGCAGACACAATCGCAAAAGAATAGCAAAACGACTTAGTGGTAAAGGAACTTCTGCAGAAAACAACATCACTACAGTTACGACTTCTGACTATCAGCCGAACGTGGACATTTATTGCGAAATATTGACAGCTATCACACTTCGCAAGACAGCATTCGATGTAATACATAACGCTATTCATCTTAGTCGACGTATCATAACTCGATCTTTGCGCAAAAAAACGTAAGGCCGGCGATACGCCATGACATGGTAAAAACAATGCATCGAATGCTAAAGCTCATAAGTGCAACGATATAATCTTATGGTACCTTAGCAAATCAGCATGCCCGATAGCAGTTCGTGTCATATACATATAAGAAAAGATACTGCCATACAATAACTGATCGCTACATACGTTGGCTTGAAGCGGTACCGCTTAAAAACATTACATCAGAAACGATAGCAACAGCACTATTCGACCAATAGATCGCTCGCTTTGGCACAACACAAATGATAGCGACAGACCAAGGCGCTCAATTTGAATTATCAAGGACATTGTCAAATCATCCCGCATCTAATGGCATGATTGAGCGATTCCAACACTTTTTAAAAGCAGCCCAGATGTGTAAACAATCATAAGTAGTCTTGGGACTAAAGACAAGACTAAAGAAGACGTCGGTTGCTCACCAGCCGAACTGCTGTACGGATCAATACGTTCCTAAGGACGACTGGGTTTTCGCCCCGGACCGATCTGCACAGGGAGATTTGTGCAGTTAAAGGTTGTCCAACTCAGCCCAAGTCACTGTACCAGGTGTATATACGAGTATATAAAATTTTTTTTATATTGATCAACAGTTTTGTTGGCGCAACTGTTGAAAATACTCCTGTGCCGCGCCGGCATTGAGAGGAACCTGGGACCTGGTCCCTGGTTCTGCTCAGTTTGTGGGAAAAAGATTTTCCGAAGTGTAACCTCGGTTCAATGTTCCAGATATGGCAGATGGTGCCACCTGAAATCTTGTTCGGGCCTCCACTCTCATAGGGACTGGACAGCGCAATTTGTTGGTAACTGTTGCTTAGGTAATTCTGATAACAGTGATAGCTCAGTTTCTGTACAAACAACTAACACAAATGCAACAACAACCTCACAAACAGCTGCCGTTGTGAGCTGGGTATGCTCTCTTTGTGGCAGTCCGATACATCGCAATGTCATATCTGTGCGATGTAACGGATGTCACAATTGGTGTCGTATGAGGAGATGCACTAGTCTAAAGTCTCATAGGGAGTGGGGAGCTGGCATCTTTGCTTCATTGTTGTCAATCTGTGCATAGAAATATAAAGCTTGTGTCCCGGTAACCCTTGCGGGCATCATGTAGGTCCTATTCTACACAATCTTCGCCAATGTGTTATACTTTTCCATTTCTCAATTCATTGTCCCTGACGTATGGAAGGCAGCAAGGATTGTACTTCTTTTGAAACCTGGCAGTGAAGCTGAACTTGGTCCCTCTTATAGGCCCATTTCGCTTCTTCCACCTGTAGTGAAAGTTCTTCAGTCATTGATACTTCCTTTAATGACAGAACACTGCCCTCTAGCAGATAACCAGCATGATTCTAGGAAAGGTCGTGGTACGACTTCAGCATTAAATGAAATCAGCACTTTTAGAGCTTATGGACTGAACAAGCTGAGGCCATGCGAACGTACTGTGATGGTGGCTCTAGACTTGAACAAGGCATTTGATCATACAATCTTGTTTCAAGACCTGAACTCCACCTCGCTTCCCGACAAAACAAAACGCTGGCTATTGAACTATCTTAATGGTAGAAGGGCATACATTGATTTCAGAGGTGTGAGGTCAGAATATCGAAAGTTAAAGATGGGTGTTCCGCGGGGTGACGTTCTCTCTCCTCTCCTCTTCAAATTTGGCAAAGATGCCTCTTCCCCTTCCTGTATAAAACTGGTGACCTATGCAGACGATTGGTACATTGTATCCTTATGGAAAATTTATTACATTTTTTCAATGCTCGCAACTTCAAGCTTTCAACACACAAGTAATCTGCATCCATTTTCACCTCCTGGACTAAAGAGGTGAGGATGGAACTAGATGTCTTTGTAGGAGGTTTGAGGATTCCAACAGTTGAGTATCCGACGATACTTGATACAGCATTTGACCCATTGCTTAGATTCTCGACACATGCTACCAAGACAAACAATCGTCTCAAGGAGACATTAATAACAACTTACAAAGCTATTGGACGTTCTGCTTGAATTACGCTGCTCCCGTCTGGACCCCTTTCCTAAGTAAGACTCAATGGCAATGCCTGCAAAGAAGTCGGAATAGTGCGCTAAGGACTGCCACTGGCTGCATGCAGATGAGCCATGAAGAAGCGATGATGCTACCTGTTCATCAACATAATGAGCTGCTTTCGAAGCAGTTCTTGTTAGGTGCGTAAAGAAGTCATCATCCGAATCATGGCACCCTCACGACATCAGCGCCTACCAGAATAAGAACCGATATCAGGACCTATAAAACGAGTATCAATCGTTTTATTACTGATAGTAATAAAATGTATCATAGAGGAGTGTGATTATTCTTCTGGAAGGGCTCAATTGTATAAAGATGCAATTGAAGAATCTATACGCTCTTATATGGACAATGTAGTAAACATCTCCCTCGTAGTACTAGGAAACTTGCACAGTTGAGATCCGGATGGAGCAATATGCTCGAGTGCTACAAGGAAGGAATTGGGAGAACCAATACTAATTGCTGCGCCGAATGTGGTCAATCACCACACGATACAATTCATTTGTTTAATTGCACGTCCCACCCGACTCAATTGAGTCCTTTAGACCTCTGGTTACGACCAGTAGATGTTGCTTCTTTCCTGGGCCTTGACACCTAGGGTTACATTTCGGTCTATCTTTCTCTCGCATTAAAAAAAATCGCTTTGCACAATACCGTTTCATAATATAATAAATAATTTGTATATATTTATATTTATATTTCCTGATGCAGCCCAAACCAAGCTGTTACCACAACAACAAGGGATCAACAAAAAGGCTACTCGGAGAATTTTTCATGCATTGTGAAATTACTCAAAATCAACACGATCGTATGCGCATGCACATGCTCCGTCCAGCACTGTCTTCAGTGTACAATAAACCACAACCATTTGAATACCAAGTACGTGCACGTATGTATTTACACGATGAGACCTTGTAAAGGCACCATTAGAACCGCAATATATGGAACCATACAAAATAACACAACGGTTCAACTACAGAACACAGAAAAAAGGATTTCGGTGGAACGCTTAAAACCTGCACACTTGGAAGAAAGCACACAACTGCAGAAAGAAACTCAATCACACAGCACATCACCATCGCCGGAGATGCCAAATCAAAACACGCAAGTCTCATCACAGATTCCATCTGAACTATCAATAACATCGTCCATCAAGCTAAAAACAAATCTGTCACATTTGATTTGAAAATTCATTCAACCACATGTGCACTGGTGGTGGAGTAGACTGGTAACAGTGGAGAAAGCAGATATTAAAACGACGCCCAATATTTTAATGATTTGTTTGCACAGTACGATCTGCATTCGCATACAACTCTGTGCCTGCTGATGGGAAGGGCTGAACAGAACATCAGCTGGTGCTTGACCTAACTCTGACGACTATATCTATTTCCGTCTTCCATCCGACAAACATGCAATAATGTTATTAATTGCAAAAAAAAAAAACACATATTCACTACAAATATACTAATGGTCATATCCCATCCACTTTTTGGCGTAGCTTTCATAGAAAATCACCAGCCACTTTTGTGCTGCTATATGAAAAAAATTATTTATTTAAGCCAATATCAGATTGAAATTCAATGTGGTGCTCGCTTCACACACATGTGCTAATGGGCGTGTCAGAATTACTTTTTGGGGTAGCCTCTATACAAACCCGCCACTCATGTTTACAATTTATAAGACAATATGAAATTTCTTGTGAGTGGTAGTAGAGCTATGGTTCAACAGGAGTTAATGATTTTCTTCTTCTTCCGCTCTTAGTTTTTGTATATATTTTGCAAACAGGTGAATTTAAATATTCAAAAATAATTAGTTTAATTTATTTTGAACTGCTGGACGAACTTGCCTTATTTATATTCCTCAAAAAAACACCCTGTAATTACACTCTATCGGCAATGGCCGCATGTAGGAAAGCGCACCATTCGGTGTAGTTTAGTGCGCGCCAGACGCTAGCAATCCGGAGCTTCTTCAGGTCATCATAGACCTGATCTTGCCTTCTTAAGCTCTGATCAATCAAGTTCAGGTTTCCGTTGTAAACCTTTAGGGCTGGACCTTCGGAATTCATCCGGATGAGGTGACCAGCCCAGTGCAGCCGCCGGAATTTAATGCACTGGACTATGTCAACCTCATCAACAGCTCATACAGCTCGTGGTTCATTCGGGTCCTAAACTCAACGCCAACTCTAAGGGGACCAAAAATCCTACGAAGAATCTTTCTCTCGAATACTCCTAAAGACGCTGTATCAGTGTCCATGCTTCCGTTCCCAGATAGACGAAGTTTTCTACAACATTAAAGTTGAAATTCTCCATACTCACAGACCGCCAAAGACGCGCTGATGGTCTGCTGATATCAATATCGTCGGCATATGCTAGTAGCATCACTTCCTTATGGAAGATCGTGCCAAACTGTTCTACGCGTGGGCAGTGGCGTAGGATGTATTCCATCAAAGGATTAAAAAAGTTGCACGATAAAGCATCACCCTGCCTGAAACTTCTCTTGGTATTAAAGGGTTCTTCGTTCTTATCGGCGAGTCGAAAGCGTTCTTATAATCGACAAATAGGTATAGGTGTAGGTATTTTTGTTGTACTCACGGGTCTTTTCCAGGATTTGGCGTAAAATTTGGTCACTGGTCGACCTTTTTGGTCTAAAGCCACACTGATACTGGCCTATCAGTGCATCCGTGTATGGCTCCAGCCGGTTACACAGTACGCGGGACAGAATTTTGTATCCTATTGAAAGGAGATTTATTCCCCTGTAGTTCGCGCAGACAGCGGGGTCTCCTTTCTTGAAGGTAGAACAAAGAACACTAAGGTTCCAATCGTTGGGCTTGCATTCATCAGACAAAATTTTGCATAAGAGTTAGTGCATACGCCTTACCAACTCTTCGCCACTGGTCTTGAATAACTCAGCTGGCAGCTCATCGGAGCCAGCCGCTTTATTCTTCAGCTTTTTAATTACTGAGACGACCTCGTTATATATTCGTGTCGATGTTGGGGCCTCGTACCGTTCGCACATCCAACACGCTCGGGGCGTGTCTTCCGTCGATCACAACATGATCAATTTTGTTGCGTGTCTTTTGATCGAGACTGCGCCAAGTAGCCTTGTGTACGTCTCGTTGTGGAAATCTGATGCTACTGATTACCATGTGTGGCGGAATCGATTAGAATCTCTCCATTGCTGAAGGTAGCATCGTGAAGGCTAAATTTTCCGACTGTTGGGCCAAAGATTCCTTCTTTCCCAATTTTGGCGTTGAGATCACCAAGCACGAATTTTACGAGGCGTTCGAGACGCTCGTAAAATTCATATTTGGCTGCATCGACTGCTACTTCCGTCCGCACAGTCAGGTTGATGTTTAACTACTTAGCCTTGATACGTAACGCAGCCAGGCACTCGTCCACGGGTATAAAACTGGTGACAAGACCTCGTAGTTTCCTACTAACCACAAAACCGCATCCCAAATTTTCCTTGCTCGCAACTATATACATAGATGTCAAAGGATGCCTCTTTTTGGCTGTCATGTGCTATCCACTGCATTTCCTGTATTATTTTTTTTTTTTTTATTATAAAATAACTGTCAGCGTAGGTTGTGAATTTGTGGTGAAAATTCCTAAAAAAAAAAAAACGTCAACCTCGGTGGTGCCGAAGTTTCAATACCATTCAAGTGAAGATTGAACCTGTGAATTTAGCAAGTTTAAAAAAAATATATATATGTTAAATCTAACAACATAAGCATGTGATATGTTTGTTGAATAATTATGCGAAACGTTCATCCATATGAAGCCAGCATGTGAAATTGATTTTTCATGAAATGATGATATTTTTCATAAAAAGTTCCAAAAATTGGTGATGGGTCGAGAATTTAAATCTATTTCTCCACCCCTAAAAGAGGTAAATTTTACTATTGTATTAAACTACAATAAAAATAAGTTAGTATTGTGCCGACTTACAACCGGATATCTTAAAAATTGATGCTCAAAAAATGTGCAAAAACAGGCAGATACAGATGGATATGGCTAGATTGACTCGCCTCGTCGAGCTGATCACGAATATATACACTTTATCCGGTCGAAGATACTTCCTTCAGTGCGTTACAAACTTTTAGACAAACTGATAATACAATTTAACACTATGTGTGAATGGTATAAAAATAAATAGTTACTATTGCCAACGAAATTATCTATTTTGTTCCCCAAAAACTAGTCCCCCTAAGATATAATATACCTCTGACAGCGCTTTTTCAGTATTTCAAGCACTTCTTATATCCTCAATCGTATCAAAAGGCCGTGCTTTCATGAGCCTTTTGAGTTTTGGCAACAGAAAAATGTCGCAGGGGCCAAGTCCGGCGAATACGGTGGCTGAGGCATGTTATTTTTGGCCAAAAAATCACGCACAGCTAACGATGCATAATCAGCTGAATTATCGTCATGCAAAAGCCATGACTTATTTTGCCAAAAATCCGAGCGTTTTTTTTTGTATTGCTTCACGCAATCGGCGCATGGCTTCAAGGTAATATTCCTTATTGACGGTTCGACATTCTGGTAAGAACTCACTATGCACTACGAAATTATAGTTGCAGAAAACAGTGATCAAAACCTTCACAATTGATCGAACTTTTCGTTTTTTTCCTACTACTATGCTACTTACTATGACTATTTCATCGTACTATAGCTGTATCGCTTGCACTTGCTAAGCGGATTCATAATAAACTTGACGCCTGAAAACAAACTGTCTACGCTTACTTTCGAAGCTAAACCTGTTAGAGTAACTTCTGATAATTCGAATAGTTCTGGGAACCGTGTGGAATATTCAAACCATATATCTATGGAATCAGATGTTTTTTGTTTTCATTTGAACATTTTGGATAAATATACTATACGTAAGTAAATATTTTTTAGAAAAAGTGGGAGCAGAAATTATAGCAGTACAAATGATTTGGTTCCTGGTTAAAAAAAAATTAAAACGGTTCTGGTTCCGGTTTCGGTTCTCAATTTAAATTTGTTAACGGTTCCGGTTTCGATTCCGGTTTTATACCCTGACTTAAAGGATGATATTCTTTGATACAATGATATTGTAAAGTGACTAACTAAATTTTTAAATAATATATTCGATTGATAAATTAAATACATATAGATATAATATTTAAGATTTGATAAACTTAATGAAAAGTAAAAAAAAAATGGTCAAAACTTTTTAAAAACCGTACAGATGTCTCCACAATGGACACATTGCCTATATTGGATAAAAACGGTCGACCCAACTGTATTCAATGTAGACAGAGTTCACTGTAGACTATAAGAACTGATTTCAGTGAACTTATTCAGTTCGTTCATTTTGATGAACTAGTGCAAATGAACATTCGATCATTAATTAGTCAACACTGTTTGACAGAATCAAAACAGAAAGCAAAAAAAAAAATTTTTTTTTATTTATTTTAAGTTTTTACGTAAAACAAGAAACATATCCTTTGAAGAGAAGGCAGAAAAAATTTTGGCAAGAGCAAAAATGTCATTCATGTTGATACGCAAACGAACAGGCCCAAGTTTAGCGAAAACATCAAACTTGCAAATGCAGCGTAATGTGCTATTTTCGAAGTCAGTTGTGCAGCAAAATGCCGAAACACCTCCACAAGCTGAGGTGCAGTCACTTACAAAATGTAGAACCCCAGATTTATTTGTCTTGCACAAATCTTCGGGCAGCCAACTTTCCACACACATCCTCATATGGTCGAACAGGGTAATCTTGTGCCAGGCGTTTCAGTTTCAGAGTTTCAGGAGCGTCGCGAACGACTGATGACCGGTATACAAAAGTTCACACGTGATAATACTGACATCAATACACAAATATCTAATCATATAGTGAGTATAGTTGTATAGACTTTAAAGTGGCAATGATTTCATTACACGGTGTATTTGTTGCAGCTTGTCGTACCCTCAGCGACAAAAAAATACATGAGTGGTAAGATACCCTACTTTTTTCGCCAGAATTCTGATTTCTATTACTTAACCGGCTGTCTCGAGCCGGATACAACATTAATGTTGTCTATTAATGAGAATAGTAATGTTACTTCGACGCTTTTTATGCGGCCTAAGGACAAGCACGCAGAGATGTGGGACGGCGTGCGTACTGGCGCTGACAATGCTGTTGAACTCTTCGGTGTGCAGGAGGCATTCAATAACGACCATTTTCAAAAGGTGCTCAAAAGTCGCATCACAGCAGGAAAGTTTTGTTTGTGGTACGACGAGGAATCTGCAGATTTACAATATATAGTTAAAGATATCAATAATACTGCCATCAATGAGAGTGTATCTCTGCATTCGCCCTCGCACTTTCTAGAAAGCATGCGACTCTTTAAGTCACCGGCCGAAATGTCACTCATGCGTCGCACTTGTCAAATAGCATCAACTTCATTTAATGAAGTTATGGTTGAATCGCAGCCTGGAGATTCGGAACATCACATATATGCATTAATTGATTACAAGTGTCGCATGCGTAATGCCAGCTACTTGGCATATCCGCCCGTGGTAGCTACGGGTATTAACGCTACAACCATACATTACATAAACAATACACAAGTTACACGTGGTGGTGAACTAGTGTTGATGGACGCGGGTTGCGAATATAGCGGATATTCCAGCGACATCACACGTACGTGGCCAATCAACGGTGTATTTTCCGAGCCTCAGAAAATACTGTATGATGTTGTCCTGCAGTTGCAAAAAGAATTGATCTGTACGTAAGCATCGTATGACTTATACAAATATTTAGATCATTTTACTAATAAAAATCATATTTTAGCTATGATATTCAAGCCCGGGGTCGAAACCTTGGACAAGTTGTTTGATACAATGTGCTACAAACTTGGAAAGTATCTGCAAGAAGTAGGTCTTGTACCAAAACACATAACGAGCAAAAGAGAGTTAGTGCAAGCCGGTTATAAATTTTGTCCTCACCACGTTTCACATTACCTAGGAATGGATGTGCATGACACGCCATCGATGCCTCGCTCTTTAGAAATATTGCCGGGAATGGTCTTTACAGTTGAGCCAGGAATTTATATCAGCGAAGACCGCACCGACGTGCCTAGTGAATTTCGGGGTATCGGTGTACGTATCGAAGACGATATACTCATTGATGCCGATAACAAAGTCGAAATATTGACTGCCCAATGTGTGAAGGAGCGCACACAGATTGAATCGATGCTAAGCAAGAACAATACTCAGTCATAATGTTACAGCACGACAACATATAACAATTTTGATTATTAGGGCAATGTTGAAATTATTTGTATACATTGATTTTTATATCCTGAATACGAGTGAGAGTACGTTAGTTTTTTTTTCCACAGTGTTTGGTTGCATATGTATTTACATACAGTATGTTCATATACTACGACTACTCACTGTAGGACAGAAATTGTGTGATAGGCTGCCTGTCAACTTTTTCCTCAGACAGATATCAGTCATGTCTAATAATTCTTTAATTGAGGTTAAAATATACAACTGCAATCGACAGCTATTGGGTTACTAAAATGGAAAATAAATTTGTGATGGTCCAAAAACAAAATTGTGTGGTTGAAATAGCTTTAATATAACAATAAAGTGGTATAATCGAGCTGCTGGACAATACACGCCATATTTTTTCGTATTAAAAAATATTTCAGCTGGTTTACCTTGAAAAAAGTAAGTTTTAAGGATATAGACAGATTGTGGGCGTGGCACCCACAATTTTTATTTATTTGTAAGTTACCACAGTGGACGGTAGTCCACGCAAGTGGCGAAAGCACACAGTGTGGCTGCAGCACGAGTACTATATTATTAGCGCAATATCGAAGTTTTTACTACTAGTCCAATCGAAACGCGTTTTGTACTATAAAAAAAGTTTTGAAAAGTACATTCAAAATATGTTAAAACATATAATAGCGGATCACCCTAGGCTGAAATATAGCGGGTTGAAAATATCCCACCGCAAGCTGTATTGGAGTTCTTGCAGGGCGTATCACCCCAAATTAATTAAAAGCTCGAATTTCAATTCGCTACTGTATCTTAATATTTTTCAACATGTGATAGCACGTCGGAAAGTTTTTTTGAATTTCTTTTAAATGAATGTGTAGATAATATAATTACATTTGTGTGAAGTTGGCGCATAATACAGACAACACAAAAACACTGATCTGTCATTCTCATCAGAAAGTTTTATCATTTGTATTTATCGCGTCGATCATGTCAATTGATCGAATTAGAAAATATTGGAAACCTCTTAAATAGTAAAAAAATTTTGATTTCGTGAAATTTAGTAATGATTTTGAGTATTGTTTGTAAGTGTTCATTCAAGCTTATCTCACTTTTTAAAGGAAAAATGCACTAACCAAATCAAAATCCAAAAATTGTATAGGCCAAAAAAAAAAAAATTATCAAAAATGCCATATGACAGTTTGCAGTGCGTCCGGCTTTTGCCGTAAGCATCAACAAGGCTCAAGGCCAATCGCTAAGTGTTGCTGGTTTGAGCTTAGAAAATTCCTGTTTTTCGCACTGCTAATATGTTGCTTGCTTCAGAGTTGAATCGTAGAAAAATCTTTATTTTTACACACCTACCGAAAAAACTGAAAATATTGTTTATCCAGTTAATTGTTTAAAACAGTTAAAAAATAAACAAAATTTCCTTTCTTTCCAACAAATAAACAAAATGTATTTCTTTTTAGCGTAGTAGCACACACCGAGTATCAGCTAGTATATTTATAAAATTTAAGATCTAATCATGGTATGTTAGTTGATTTTGACTGAAATGATAAAGTTTTTCATGAAAAATACCAAAATTGAGTGGTGGGTTTGCATGGGGCTGCCCCTATAATGAAGAAATCATATCTATTTCTCTACATGTGACGTGTTCGACCATAAGAAGCCACTATATTAAAATTTAAGTTGATATTTAAAAAAGTTTTCATATAAAATTTTATAGTTTAGCGGTAAGTTTCTATGGAGGCTACCCTTAAGAGTACCCCCAAAAATGGGCGTGACACGTTCCTTGTTATTTATGTGAAGCATCCGTTCATAGGAAGCCGTCATGTCAAATTTTACATAGATATTGACTGCATCAAAAAAGTTTTCTATAAAAAAAGACAAAAGTGGCTGGGTGGGTTGTATGGGGGCAACATAAAAAAGTGATGGATTAACGCCCATTGATATATATATGTGAAGAGTCCCTTCATAAGAAGGCACAATAAAAAATAAAAAAATATAAAAAAAAAATTGTAAATTTAGATACTACATTAACCTGCTATAAAAAGAAGTCTATGTACCAAAATAAAGCCGGATATCTTCAGAATTGGTGCCCAAAATATGCGCAACAACATCTGGGCAGACATGGCTAGATCGACTCGACTACGATGTCTCCTTTAATACGTTACAAACGTTATTATCAGATAAACTGATAATTATATTTCGCACTATGTGTGAATGGTATAAAAACTTAAGTGACTGTACAGGCTGTCATTGATCGCTACATTACAAGTAATAAACAAACAAGAAAAAACGTTAACTTCGGCTGAATCGAAGCTCCAATACGATTCTCGCGACGGCGGAGGGAGTGGGTTCAAATAAGGGCCGCCCCTAAAAGTGTCAAACCATCTATAAGATGCCATCATATCGAATTTTAAGTTAATATTGACGTTTTTCATACAAATGCATAAAAGTGAGCTATGGGTATGTCTGGGACTACCCCAAAAGTGGGCGTGTCGGACCAATCTTGATACTCTATTATACTGCAATAAAAAGAAGTATATGACTTTTAGACAAACTGATAATACCATTTCACACTATGTGTGAATGGTATAAAAATAATTTGAACAAATTGTGTGAGTGAAAGAAATTGCCGCGAAGTTCAAATGTACTTGTGAACAAAATAGCTCAACTAATAGGCAACAACTTTCACGTAGTACAAATTGAAAAGGGAAATATATACATATATGTATGTATTAGACCAATGCGCAAATACACTTGTTTGCCAAATATGTCAAATAAATTCTATACTTCTTTTCACTCAGTCTTTCGCTTACTATTCAGTATTAATTTTCTCATCCGTCACTTTCTCACTTTATGTTTGAAACCACCGCAGATACTGCAGTGATGGCTGTTATTCTTCTTACACCCTTTGTTTGTTTTTTCACTCAAGGATCTCACACTTTCCTTGCATGAGAAATTGGTTTACTTTTCAACAGAATCCAAAAAATTAACGAGCAGTTGTATAATTTGTCTAAAATTTCATCAGAAAGAGGAATATTTTTCATAGTTTCAGTATAATCAACTTTGAGTGGCCCCTCACAATAATTAATAAAAGAACTTTCGAATTCTAATATTTGGTTAATTCTCTATCCTATGCATACTGAATACCTGTTCGGTGGCACTTTTATAAGCATGATTAGATAATCAAAATAGGAACAAGTGAATTTTTTTTTGTCTATAATATTATGTACGATCTTTAAATAGATCTTTTTTAGAGGTTCCAGTTTCCGAAAGGATTAAACAGCCATAAATTGGTTAGATCTGGCAACGTTATTATCATTTGTGCTCACTTTGGTTTGCCATTTAATCATGAATAGATTAACGCAAGAACAACGCTTGTAAATTCTGGAAATTTGTTTTTCGAAAATCGTGGTTCACTTTGGGATTGTTACCGAGTGCTGCGTCCAATTTACGGTCGATATAATTGTCCTCTTCAAAGTTCTACAACTAAGAAAAAAAAAGAAAAACATATATATTTGCCAATATTCCCGTGCAGCGTCTTGTTTTGATTTGAAAAGAACAACCAGAGCTATAATTTACAATGAACAGTATTTCTCAATATAATTCACAGTTTTGTCTGAATTGATGATAGTAGCATAACAATGTCTTTGGAAAGTTGGAAAGCTCAACAAACGACATAAAGTTCGTATCGTCTATTACAAATGGATTCAACTTTAACATATTCAATATAGAAGAGTTAGAAGATTTAAAAATCTAACTGCGTTTTATTCACACCGAAACATTTTCGTCGTTGGTCAAGCACTTGAGCATTTTCTCCATTTATTTGTGCTGTTTGATAAGAATAATGCCATATTGGGTCAATTTATACATTATTGTTTAATATTTAGCACAATTTTCAATATTTCGCCATCTTTTTTCAAACAATAAGTATGAAAGGTAAACATAATCCGTTCTGCTTGCGACTTGCTTAGGACTGCAAAGTAAAGTATATTTAGAAACTGCTCGTTCTCTTTGCTAATTCCATTCTAGTTCTCTGCATGGAACCGCCTATTAGTGTCGAATATTTTGCATTATAACGAAAGTTCAAATCGATAGTGGCCAAACAAGAAACTGTCGATAGTCTCTCACCTCTACTTCGTGGACACTATCGGTAGTATATATATCGATACATTCACGATATACCGTATTTTGTCCATCACTAGCTTCGAAAAAAAAGAACTAAAAACAAGCCGATAAGCAGTAGAGATGTTCAACTATATTTTGTTTGCAATAGAGCATTGGAGAATGGAAATGCTATTTTAGTTTTTGCTTCTTTGAACTGATCGGCTGACTGTAGAGTAGATTGCAGCTTATTGGTTGCAACCCGAAACGGATAAAATAACGAGTGAGCTAAATGCACAAATGTACATTAGTGTAACATTCACATAAACATAAGGAAAGTTCGAACAAATAGGCCATAAATAGTCAAAGTATTAAACAAGTTTGCTGTGCTAAATCTTATATGTTGCGTTAATTGGCAAGAAATGAAGCTGCCTGCCATATAAGTGCTGAGTACAAATCGGTTGCGCTCCTTGTCTGAGCCATTTTGGACAAAAACGAGCAACTGGTGGTGAGGCAAAATTAAAACACTTTGTTTATAACGTTTACAAATGCAACATTGACTGTCGTCGACAACGGAGTAATACGAGACGATATGAACCAGACGTCGACGGGCACTGGGACAGCATTGACGGAAAGTACAATGCTGGATGATAACAGCAGCGGTAGAGCGTCACTCTTTGACAGTTCTAGCGCAGCATCAACTTCGGTACGCAGTGCAAGCTCTACACCAAACGTCAGCGACGGCAGGGTGTCTGTTTTTGACTATAAAACTAATGACTTCATAAAGTATCCACAGGATGTGATGTGTGAGCAAATATGCACTCATCTGTGCCGTTTACACGAGATACCGCCGACAGCTCGATTGCTTTTCGGTTTACGAGTACACGACGTAGAACAAAAATGGGTGCTACCAGGTGAGTTTCCAAGCAGTGATCATTATTACGCCTTCCGAATGCGCTTTAAAATACCTGAGCTAGATACACAGCTAAGGCTGCTAGATCCTAACAGTCATGAGTATATATACTACCAGATGCGTTATGACATGCTGCACGAGAAAATTTCCGAAATTCGATATCCTGCCAAAAAGGATAACGTCGTGGGATTAGCTGTTGTTGATATGGCTGTAGATATGCATGAAAAAAACATAGCTCCCCAAAAAATAGAAAAAGAATACGTGAATTACGTGCCGCGAAAACTACTGCGTGCACACTGGATGTTTGTAAAACCGAAAATCGTAAATGCATTTCGTGAACTGAGTTCCAAACAGCTTTATATGGCTGACCTTAAATGGAACTATGTGCATGAAATCTATACGTTGGCTCCCAAATATCTCATGGAAGAATTTAAGGCGATTGTGGAGAACTTGCCAGATGAAGCTATCTCAAGCGTGACACGCTCCAGCTCAACACTATCATCGACGACATTAATGAGCGCTTCAAACGCAACGCTTGCTACAACTACAACAGCACTTACAAATGGTCATCAAAACTACAGTAGTAACAGTAACAATAATAGTGGAAGTAGTCGAGGAAGCTGCGATACGAACGCAACAACGCGCACCACAACCACAACTACTGCGACCAGCAATAACAGCACTATAATAGCTCGGAGTCAACGGCGCGGGCCAGGGATGTCGGTATACATTAAACTCTCTACACACGATTCGCCAGAGCCAGGCTTGAAGATTGCTACAGTTGCTACGTCGGAAGACAAACTGAAGGTGAGAAATTGTGTTGCAATTTTCAATATCCGATATTGTTTAACATTTTTACACGCTGCACAAATATATTTATGTTTATACATTTTATGGATGCCACAAATCCCACCACGCCAACAGTAGGGATATTTGACTCAAAGTTTGTTTTCTTTACTTTTCTTAATGATTTTTTAAATTTTATCTAGTTAAAAAAATTTATTTTAAATAGGATATTTTTTTTCTGTGATTTAAAATATAAAATTATACATAAACAAGGGTGCAGAACATTTCGTAGCCGTGCATTTATGACTGCTCCATTCTTACTTGTTTTGTACAAAATTTATTGGTAGTTAAGCTAGAAACATAAAATTTACTGTGGATCCTAATGAAATATTACACATGGGTATAAATCGGACCAATATAATATTTAGCACATATCTATGACTACAATACAGACCATTAGATTGAGTGCAGGACTCAGAATGTTATGGACAAGTTTATCATCAATTTCCTCTCGCGTGCCTTTATTTCCCAAGAATAGATTACAAAACACTTCGTAGCTCAACAATTTTATAGATAAGTATAGTAAATTCGAACAAAAGAAATAGCATTTCAATCGGATCATGCTTTTAATCACACACTTTTATATACTCTCACCATTAAAGTACACAGGCTTCATTAACGTTTCGGACATGTCATTATTTTTCTACCTTGCCATGGAGGGCCAAATGTAAAATAAATTTTTATAAATTTATGTAACAGGGTGCGTGGTAAACATTTTCTTTTATCAGCATTCAAATCATAATCAATATAGCCATATCCATCCTTCAGTTTTTCGTGTTGGGAGCTCACCCAGATTTCGGATACTATAAGACATAGATTCATATAACTTGGATTTTCAGATACGAGTGATACAAACTCAGATCAAGTTGATAGATATTTCTGGATACCAAGCTCACAATATTGTCTTCTATATGCACACTTTTTAATAACACAAGCATTTATTTAAAACAATTAGATTTCTTGAAAAATTTTTCCTTTATAAAATTTCGAAGATGCAGAGATTGCAAATTTTTTTACAAAACAATTATTTATGGTTTATTGATGTATTCATTAGAAAACAATATGTTTAGTACAACTGAAGCTCAAAAACTCGCATTCTTCACATTTGTACTGTGTTTGTACTGGAACGGACTATCTAGTGTCTAGATAAGTACTACGTTGCTTATGCTTATAAAAAGCCTCCATATTAACTTTTAAGCCAATATTACAAGGGTTAATGGAATATTGCGCAGACAAAAAAACACACAGATAGACGGACATAGCTAGATCGACTCGTCTCTTGTCTGATCACGAATATATGTATATATTGTATGGGGTGCCCCTGCTTCCTTTAAGGCGTTGAAAACTGTGTGACTAAACTAAAATACTCTTCGCTCTCTCGCAAAGCATAAATAAATTCTAGTTCACAACTTAAACTTAGAATTATATAAGTATATATAATATAAAAACAAGAAAAAAACGTTAATTTCATATAGGGGTTACCCTTAAAAGCGGGTGTGGCATGTAAGTTTTGATACACCATTAAAATGCAATAAAAAAGTCTCTGTGCCGACTTACAGCCGGATAACTTAAAAATTGCTGCCCAAAATATAAGCAACAACATCCAGATAGACAGACAGACATGGCTAGATCGACTCGTCTCGTCGAGCTGACCAAGAATATTATGATGTCTACGATGTCTCCTTTAATGCGTTAGAAACTTTCAAACAAACTGATAACACCACTTCACACGTCAGAAAATATTTCATATGTACATGTATGCAAGCTAAATTCATTTTTAATATTGTGTATCTATCTTTTGTGATGCAAAAATATTCGCATAAAATCACGTTTTTTTTTTCATATTCACATTAGTAACAGTATAGCTGATTTGCAAGTAGCAGTGAAGATTCATTAACACTAAAACCGGTGCAAGCAACAGCTAAAAAAGCCTAATCATATTGTACATGAAGAGATAAAATTTGAATAAAATTGTTATAAGTTTGTGCAAATTATCGTCCTTCGTGTGTTTGAAGAACTTTATCTAAAAAACATTTTGGATGCCACGCCCAGCATGGGGCTATTTATATTTATACATGTAAAATGCTCGTATTCCAAGTTCACCTAGCCGAAATTTTGTAAACCCTTTATCCAAAGGGTAGAATAAGTTTGTGCGAATATGTATATGGAGAAGGCAGACAAAAGCGTAATAGATCCAATAAAGTATATACTTCTTGATCAGAATTGAGAAATTTAGACTCTGTTTTCCTCTTCAGATAACTTGTATTAAATAAACATGGCAGCCTCACTTTATGGGGTAGCCTCATAGAAACCTGTCCCCTTTTTTAAGTTTTTGTATAAACATTTATTGGATTTGTTATTAATTACGCTAGAATCGCCAAATTGGTATATCTTACGTAATTCCTAATAAAATATACCGCTTATGTTCAGATAGGGCCATTATAAGTTTTAAAACTTATACTTGCCTTGCCAAACTTGCCCTTCCTTACAAAACATTCCGTATATGCCCAGATCGGACCACTTTAAAGTGTAGCCTCATGCAAACCTGGCCCCTATTTTTGAGTTTTTATATGAAAACATTTTTTTTTTACTTTGAATTCTTATTTTTTTTTTTTTTATCAATTCTAATAAAATATCACGCATATGTCTAGCTCGGACCACTAAAGAATATATTCTATGGTTCAAATAAAGACTCTTAAACAATGTACAGGTTATCTCAAGCTCGTACACACTCGACTTTATCGTTCTTTCTGTTTTGTTTGTTTTTCTTGTTTTTAATTAAAATCTAAAGTTACAAATTCTAGATAGATCTACATTTACAAGTGTTTATAAGGTTGTTTCTGCTTTTTACAGAAAGTTGCTCACACTAAGCATGCCTTTGGTCCTTTAGAGCATGATAAAAAAATGTCCTTGATATAGTGTGTAGTGCAGGCCCCATAAACTACATATTTTCTTGATCAGCATAAAAAGTCGAGTCTATATAGCTTTATTTATATAAATTGTAGACAAAAAAAATTTATTTTGAAACATTTTTTTTATTTTAAATTTTTTAATTGAAAAAAAAAATGTTTAAAAAAACAAAAATGAATTATTTCCATTGGAGTATGAACTGCGGCAGGGTGGTTCGAAGTTGTGAACTCACGATTGAAGCATTCTAGTTTTCATTCACACATATTGTAAAATGGTATTATCAGTTTGTTAGAAAGTTTGTAACGCATTAAAGGAGCCATCGTAGACCTGAAAGTTTATATATTCTTGATCAAATCGACGGGACGATTCAATTTAGACATGTCTGTCGGTCTGTGTGTTGCTAGTTATTGTTGCACATTTTTTGGGGATCTGCCCACTTCCACCTTTTTGTATGAAACAATTTTTTATTGCGGTCAATATCAACAATAAAATTGACATGGTGGCTTCTTATGGAAGCACTCTTCACTTATATATTAATGGGTACGATCCCTCACTTTTTGGGGTAGCTCCCATCAACCCATAGCAACCCATACCCTTCTATTTTTCCATTTTTGTACGGAAAACCGTTTTATTCCAGTCAATATCTATTTGAACTTTGACATGACGGCTTCTTATGAACGGACGCTTGTCATAAATATCAAGAGGGATTTCCTGCCCACTTTTTAGGTAGCACCCATACAAACTTACCGCCCACATTTGCGATTTTGTATGGAAAAGTTTCTTTTTCCAGTCAATATCAACTTCAAATTTAACACAGTGCACTAGACACTTGTTCTGATATAAATTAATAACTCGAAGGTTTAGCAAGTTTTCTGTGCAACGTTTTTTGGATACCATTCTAAATCTCGTTTGGAAATGGTTTTGAAAAAATGGGCATGACACTGCCCATCAACGCCCCTAAAAAAAATATATAAAAAAATTTTTAATTTTTTAAAATGTTTTTTTATACTTTCTAAGTGTATTTCATATTTTAAATAAGGGAAGAATAGGAACATATTTTAGATCTTATCCTCGGAGAATAGATAGCCTGTAACGAAAAAACTTTGTTTTATAGTTGTCTGTGTGTCGTAATATTAATAACCTTAAGTTACTCGACATTTTCCTCAGTTTCAAGCTCAAGGTTCCTAAAGAATTCAAAGCAGGAATCATCAGATATCGATATTTTAACCGAATAACCCTGATTATAATTTGCCTGACCAGTACTTCCATTGAAGCCGTAGCTAAGAATAAGATCGGCTAACAGAAAATCAAAATTCTGACCAGTCATCACGTGCAGTATAACTTCTACTTGCAAAGCAACAAGTCTACCTGCGGTATGGTTCAGAAGATTTTGTAGACTGACTTAACTACTGTTTCTGAAACATCATCGGGATGTCTGCATTGTTTCTTTCTTTCAGCCACTTCGTTATAGTGTGGATAAATATCACATTGGCGCCGTATTGTTCTTTTGTAAGCCCTTGCTCTAATATCAAAGCCAATGTATCGTCTGGCGAAGGTCGTACAGGCTTCTTATTTGGCTTCTTCACAGATTGTCTTAATTGTTTCGTCTTGCCTGGGCTAAAAGCAAGTAGCTTTAGAATTGCTGCAAGGTCAGCCTGACCTCTTTGGCGATCAGCCATGCTTGCTGCTTGGAACAGCAAACGCACATTTTCCCTCGCAGATTTTGAAAGGGCATATGCCTGCTTTCTCTGACCTATAATCGCCCTTAGACGCGTGAGGCAGTGCGGGACATCCAACTGGGTTGGTGCGTCGACACTTCTTCAAACATAAATTTAAGCACGTGGTGTCTTTTAGCCAATCCGCATGCTTTTTTGAAATTGTAGTAGAATGTATCTACATTTTTTCATCTCTCAAATAAATGTAAGCAAAAAACACGACTATTTTCAAGTAAATATTGATCAATGTTGAGATTTTTACATCTTCAAGGTACTATTAAAAATATATTAAAAAACAAATTTCAATGTTTTTGAATAACGGGTTGTCTATTTGACATTTTAAAGGGGAGGAAATTTACTTTCTTTTGAAGGTATTTAAATAGAAATTTTGTCTTTTATAAATTTTAAGTGAAACCGAGGTAGTGCGTAAAAAGAGCTTTTCAAAATCCTCGTAGTTATTTAAAATGACTTTATTTTTATAGGAGCTATCATCATTTGAACTTGTGACAGTTCATAAATAATGCCCATTTCCCAATATAAAACCTTTATACGAATTAAAGGAAATGAAGCATAACCGCCAATATCGATGTGTTTGTGCATTTGAATTCAGCTTGTTTCGTGTATGCTATACGAATCAAAGTAGAAGAAAAAGAAGTGCCTGTACTGAAGTGTTTTTTGATATTTGACGTGCATTCCATTCCTTTGTATATTCGTGAAATATTCTGGAAATATCCATACATTTACTTGGCAACGAAATAAATTTAAGAAATTTTTTTGGTTCAAAATGTAAAGTTTCTATTGAATATATTTAATTGAAAATGTCTCCGAATAAAAGTACCCATCGAGAAAAAAGGAGCATCTACTTTCGGAGCAGCTGAAACATCCGCTCAGAATGATCCGTGCAGAGAACAACTATGACACAGAGAAAATGTAACGAGAGCTGCTGAAACGCCCGACCAACGTGATCCGTGATTTCAGATCGCACTAAAACTTGTTTTTAGTGTATTACTATCGATAAGTGGCATAGGCCCACCCGATATTCTCCAAATGATATAAAGCCCATATCATTTTGTTAAACTGGTGACCCATCGGGTCTGAGTGGTCGTCACTTACCACTGATATTGATATGTACAAGTATTTAGTGATAACATTTTCAGTTTCATAATTTTTTTTATCATGTTTGGGCAACTGTATAAGTTGTATGCAGTTGCAATTAATAAATAGTAAGACACCCGTTTTGAATTTTAACTTAGCTATATAGCATTGAGTCCGGAAATTACTCAGGCCTAAATTTATTATTTTTTTTAGTGGATACTTGTGGCGAAACTTGAGGATATTTATGCCCTCTACGAGGAGAACGATCTTTGGGTTCGCTTGGAAATCAATGACTTCCCAAAAGGATATCGACTGCATTTTGAGCACAAACACGAACTAAAATCTTTCATATCCTATTTGGGCGGCTATATGCGGTGAGCAACCAAACCAAACTTCAGCAAACTGACAACTGTATTTTTACTAATGTGCTGTTTTTATCTTTATTGTTTCTATTCGCCTGTTTGCAGCTTAACCAAAAATTGGATGCTAGACTTGTGCGTTAGTTACCTCACTCCTTCCCTGCAGGAACTTAAAAAGCAACGTTGCCATGGACCAATTGGCGGAAGCTACTCATTTGCGAAAATACGACAAAAACGCGAAGAGTGCGGCACATATATAATACGTCAGTGTGAAAAAGAATATGACGTATACTACATAGACATCAACACAAAGGCGTATGTAAATAGTAACTGTTTAATGGATGTTTTTAATACATTTTTTTTATTTTTGAACAGCGGTAGCGTTCATCGAGAACGCGAACGTAGTAAGACAGAAACATTTCAGATTCGGTATTATAATAATAAGTGGATACTGAGTTTCAATAGTCACCATCACAGTTTTGATGAGCTAAATGATGTAGCTAAGTTCATACCGACTGAAGAGAAAAAATTTCGTATACCGCCATCAGATTACGGTATATATAATTCTTGATATCTAATTAAATTAGTTATAGTTACATTTAAGAACTCTTATATAGTAATATGATATCTTAAATTTTTATAGATAAGCCACCGCTATTGCTAATATGTTTGCCAAAAAATCTGAAATCCAAAAAGACTGAAACGGAATTAAGCGAAGCTGAACTACAACGTAGACCCACTCAAATCTTAAATCCTAAAACTGAATTACAGTGGTATAGAAGTAAGTAGATGAGTTTTTTAGAAACAATATTTGTCATTCATCGTCGTCATTTTACAGATTCATTTAAGTCGTGCGACAATGGTAAGATGTTTACTTATCGTGCGGATTGGATTCAACAAGGCTCTTTTAAGGACGTACCTGTCACGTTAAAAGTGCTTAACTCTGATAGTGACTTTCCGGAGTTTATGAAACTATCTGATACTTGGAGCCTTATTACATCACCTCAGTTTATAAAGCTCTATGGTATGACGCTCTCTACGCCATATACTTTGATTCTAGAGTACTCAAAATGGGGGCCATTGAATGATTTTTTACATGCACGACGTAATGATGTCACCATGCTGTGCTTACTGGACGTAATGCATGGCCTAGTGCGGGCTATGCATTATTTGGTGAGTAACTATTAGATAACACAATCTCTCAAGGTTAATTTAACTATCATTCTGTTCACTAAAACTTTCGGCTAGAAATAATAAAAAATTTGGGTTTTCTATTTCGGCACCGCACATTTTATCCAAACATATAGCTGGAAAGTTTCTCTCGAACGATAGTTGACATACTATGAATTTCTTAATGATCGGTGAAATAGTTGCTAAGATGTAACGAATTTGAGATTTCTCTTATATGAGGCGGGCGTGGCCCCACCAACTTTACCAGTGAATCTTTTTTTTTCGTCATTACGGGCGAAGTTAACTTTTAAAATACAGATGTTAACTTTACTCGTACGTTATAAAGTTTTTTCTAAACCAACTAAAAGAGCGTTTCCCAATCCCAGATCATTTGTAAACCGATTTTTGGAGCAGCGCATTGAAAAAATGGGACTTGTAAAGAACTCCACGAATATAAATACAAGACGAACAAAGTTAGATTGACTTATCTCATCGATAAGACCATTAATATATTCCCATAATTTGAAAATATTTTACATTTGATAATTTTGACAAATAATTCTGAAATTTAGAAACGCTATTCCACAATTTAGTTTTGCGATTTAACACTATTCTAAATAATTTTAATCAAAACAAGAAAGGGCTATGAAATTTCAAGTTACTCTTGTAGTAGTGCGGTACCTAGAAAGTCCCTACCGTGAGTTTAGTTTGTCTAAGTCTTCCCTAGACGGAGATCTTTTCTCTCATATAAACATACATGGACATGGTTATATCAACTCGTCTTTTCGCGAATATGGGGTATCTGATAGTTACAGTTAATAAATTTCGAAAATATCGATACGATTCGCTACACCAAAATTAGTTTCGGTAAAGCGATATCGCACGAGTATTTTAATACCTTGCGCTAGAAATATTTATAATCAGGGATTTTGTTGTTATGGGTTTGTATAGAGGCTACTGCAACAAGTGGGCGGGACACGCCCATTAATATATGTGTGTGAAACGACCACCACATCAAATTTCAGGCTGACATTGGGTTAAATAAATCAGTCTATCATACAACAGCACAAAAGTGGTCGCTGGGTTTATATGCAGGCTACCCGAAGAAGTAGGCTGGACTCGCCTATTAGAATATTTATGTGAAGCGACTGTTCATTAGAAGCCACCATATCAAATTTCAAGCTGATATTGACCTAAATAAAGAAGGTTTTCATATAAAAAGTTAAAAGTGGGAGTGATGTTCGTATTGGGGCTATCCTGTTGTGAAGCGTCCGTCCATAAGAAGCCACCATTTCCTTTTTGAGTTGATATTGACTGCAACAAAAAAGTTTTTCATACAAAAAGTCAAGAGTGATCGGGTGGTTTGTATGTGGGCTGCCCTAAAAAATGGGCGTGGTATGTCAGTATGGATGGATTAGACTGCAATAAAAATAAAATAAATAATAATAAAAATAATCTAAGTGCCGAGTTACAGCTGGATATCTTAAAAATTTATCTAATCTAATCTAGAATATATATACTTATGATGTTTCCTTTAATGCTTTAATACACACTTTTAGACAAATTGATATCATTTCACACTATGTGTAAATGGTATAAAAAAACAACGCAGATACTATCTTTTTACAAAAGGGCATATACAGCCATGCTCATACAATTGGCACAAAAAAATTGTTTCATTCTATTCGTCTATTTCTCAAAATGTTCATCACTTGCTTTTACAATAATGCATGCAACTGTTTATTGTTTTCATGCACTTTATACTTTACAGGTAATTGTTCCGTTATCGTTAATGGGTTTCCTATATTCTTCATTTCCGTTCGACGAGCGTGAATTTTGGGTGCTCACAGAATTGGCACAAAAAGTTAGAGACGTAGTTTTTTTTGTAAAGGGCACATGTTTTTTGGTCTTTCTTTCTACATTTCGTTAAATTTGATTAAATTTAGTATAATTTATGCAAAAATAGGTAGTGGAAAGACTTGCACTCTTGAAGAACGTAATCTTATTTACAAGCTCAGTCAGTCGGGCAAGAAACCAGCTGAAATAGCTCAAATAATGGAATGTTCCAGAAAAATGGTCTATAATGCACTTGCATTTGTCAAAAGGAGCTCTTCATATTTGAATGAAAACAAGGCTAGGAAGCCAAAGCCTCGAAAGACCGACAGCATCGACAGGACCATAGTCCGAAAAAGTAAAAGTGACCCTTTTAAGTCGGCTCGTGAGATTATGGTGGAAACCAATGTAGAATACGTTCCTAACCTATCCAGAAATATAGTCTCCAGAATATTAATTGAAGCTTAGCTCTTTGGTCGCTTCAGCAGAAGAAAACCGCTCCTGTCAAAGGTGAACTTAAAGAAACGATTAGGTTTTGCAAAGGCCTACAAGCACAAAGATGCACAATTTTGGAAAAATGTGTTGTAGAGTGAAGAAACCAAAATAAATAGGATGGGACCTGATGGGAAAACATTTGTGCGTCGTCCAAAATGCCAGGCTTTTTATCCAAGGTTTACAACCAAAACAGTCAAGCATGGAGGAGGCAGAATAATATGTTGGGTTGCATTTTCTTGGCACGGTGTGGGGCCGCTCGTCCGGATTAATGGCAACATGGACCGGTTTCAATGTTTGGACATTTTAAACAACTCAATGGAACCGTATGCATTTGAGAACATGCCTGTGAAGTGGACTTTTATGCACGAGAATGACCCTAAGCATGCTCGTTAAGAAGTGGCTGCAAGATGTAAAGGTTCCGGTTATGGACTAGCCGTCTCAAAGCCCAGACTTAAATCCTATTGAGAATCTTTGGAATGATGTAAAAGTGGCTGTTTCCAAGAAAAAATTTAAAAATTTTGACGGATTGTGGGCAGCAGCAGGTCTATTGGGTGATGTCGCTTCAGTCTTCTTCTCATAATCCTTCCCCTTATGGGGCGCCAGTTTAGAAGTCGTCGTGCGAGAGGGTTTAAGTGGTTTTCTAAACGCTGGATGTACTATGCCGTCTGTTTTTGTAGGACATCCCCAATTTTAGGTACTCCCAGATTTTTTTCAGATTTGCAGTCGTTACGTACCAAGAGCAGCACAAATTAGCCGAAGGGTTTTGGCTTGAACACGTAACTGAACGAAGAGGGTTACAAAAACA